>JABJVR010000989.1:0-20010 GCA_025773905.1 Chitala chitala
TGTGTGTGTGTGTGTGTGTGTGTGTGTGTGTGTGTGTGTGTGTGTGTGTGTGTGTGTGTGTGTGTGTGTGTGGCTGAGTTTGTTTTCAAGTGTATGTTTGAACATATACTCTGGCTGAGAAGTGTCCTAAACAATCCAGTTGACTGATGGGTGAAGTGGAAAGCAGTTTTGCAGAAGACACTTTTGCATTAACAATATTAGGTAGTCTGTGTTGTGTTTTGCGAAGAGTCAATGTATTTTAATTATTTTGTCATTCATCAGTCTTTTGACATGTACGACATGACATGTACTGCACTTGTGTGGATGTGGCATTGCTATGTGCTCTTTGTTGAGTGGGGAGGAGTAAGTCTCACCCTCAGAGGATGGAGCATGTGTGTGTGGGTGTGTGTGTTTCCATGCACATGCGTATGTTCATCCGCGTATGTTTCCCTGACGGGGACATGAGCTGCGGTGAGTGACATTCTTTGTGTCACTCTGTGTCAGGCTGCCCATGACCCACCTCAACTAACATAGACCGAGGATGCTGTGTGCAGTGTACAGAAACTGTGACCATTTCCAAAGTCTGTCTGCTTGCCTTTTAGTTTTCATAAGATCCGTTATCCTTTTTCCCCTCTGGGAGGTTCCCATTTGTAAATTCAGCAGTTCCTACAACTTCACATCATAAGGAATTTAATGCAAAGATTGGCATATTAAAAAATATGGACAGTTATTTCTGCTGACTTCCCCCTGTCCCCCACCCCGCCTTTGTTACCCTGGAGCCACACTGAAGTATGTGGAGGGTGGACGTGTCACCTGATAGGGAAGAGAGTAAAAAAACTCGTAATCCAGATGCTTCTCTATACTGTACTGGTAAATCTGCAGGCTGAAAATTAAAACTTATTGTCCTTTCTTGTCACCCTGTGCAGGGTGAGATTTTACTCATGATCACAGATAATGACATTCAAGTTCTTTCCCAAATTAGCAGTAAAACATATCTCTAAGACAGTAACTGTAGTTATTAAGGCAATTATTATGATTGATTATTTTAAGCAAGTAAGTCTTTGCCCTCTGAATGTGGCTACTTGGTTAAGGAAGGTAAAGTATTTAGATTCTGTTTGCGTCTGAGGTAAATGAGAAAATAAATGATTAACTCATTCAGCTGCAAAAACTGGTTCATAGCATGAGCGTTAGGCACGAGTGATTTTTGAGTAATTGTGCAACGCACTGGACTGGAGTGGTTCTCAATCTGCTGCACCAGTGTCGTTGCTTGGCCCGTGTTTCCTGGATGCTTGCGTGTGCCGAGATCTCCATGGCAACGTCAGCAGAAATGAGCCATCTTGGTTGTTTTTGGGCCACTGCCCCTGGCTTCCTTTCGTCCGTTCAGGCCTGGAAGCTCGGCACGCATTCTGAGGGTGTCTGGCCCCGTCTGGAGCCACTCATCAGACTGGAACATACCCCCCCCCCACTTTGGACCACCCTCGTAAGGAGAGATTCAGCATACACAGAGCCACCCCCCCGTTACTTCAGCTGAAGGCCCCTGGCTCCCCAAGCAACCTGATGATGGTAAATGTGATGAATCACTATGAACACAGAGACAAGATATATGAAAACATTACTACAGAGTAACTGCAGTTTCCCCTAAATGCCAGAGAATGAGTTGCATTATGCTGCCTTGCATCCTGTCAATTCCTGGACTGCAATGTTGGACTTCACAGGAGTTTGTGGGAATAGAGTAAATGAAATATACTGTCACAGGAACCAGATTTCCTCGTTTTCTTGAGTGATACATTCTGACCAAGAGTGTTAAACATTCCGGGTTGTCCTTTTGTATGTTGCAGTCAAAAGCAGTGTTTAAATTCTGTTTAAGAACCACCCCATTTAAAAAGAAAGCTGTTATATCTCGTCCTGCTTTTCAGAGAGTGTAAGCTCATCGACCTCTCTCTATTGGTCAATCCACAAGAGCAGTCTGGTCACACAGCTGCTTGGAAATGTCATCAGCTCAGGGGTGCTGATTGGAACACAGTTGCTAAGCAACCTGACCATGTGCTGAGTGATACTTCTGTCTGTGTGCGCAGATATCCATGCTGAGTAGATGTCCTTTACATCCTAGGGAATCTGCTCTCTTCCAGATCCGGTGCTCATTTTGACTTGAGCTGCTCATTTGCATAACTGCTAGAACTAACACTGACAGATGTTCCCTTTACTCGCAGAACTTGCTCTCAATGACTGACCTGCTGTTCACTCTCAGAACTAACACCCATTTATCCCTTTTTCCACCATTGCTGGTGTTCAGTTGGAGCTGCAACTTGACTTACCGTGAATTTTCCAATGTTGCCACCTCCTTTCAGCGTCGATATGGAGGTGACGGCATGGAAAGCACCTGACTTACCTGCTCCAGTGATAACACAAAACAAACGTGCCAGACTGTGTCTTCTATACAGCATTTCTCATAGCTTTCAAAATACATTTTCATAGCCAAACACCACTGACTCACACGGTTCAGAGAGACTGAGATAGCAAACGGCATACAGATTTATTTCACAAACTTATTTACCAGTGAAAAGGCATTTAAACATATGTTTTGTTTTCCGTTTAACGGTGAGAATGACAGTGCAGTATATGATTTGTCCCACTCCTCAGCAACTTATAACACAGGTTTCTGGTCCCAGACCAGCAAGGTTTCGGTGCTGGATTAGGAACTGATTTTTCAGCATGGGCACCGGAAGTTATTTGATGGGAACATGCAGAATGGTTCTCCATTTGGGCACTGGCACCAGGAAACATGTTAGGGGGAAAACAGCTCTGTGCTGTTCGTGCACAGAACTACGGCTCACTTACAGATCTGCTCTCTGCTCTCAGGTCTACAGTTCATACTTTAGATTAGACTTTCTGCTCCAGATGCTCTTCTGCAATCTATAGGTTGCCTTGATTTGTCAGCCTGATGAGGCAATAATAACCTGGGGAGTTGTTTGGAGAGCAGCATTGTCTGTAAACGCATTCCTCAGTTTTTTCGTCATGAGCTGAATAACCTTTAGCAAGTGTCTTATCGTTCTTAGGTGATCGGTGCCAGAGGGCGACTGCATGATAGATTTCAGTAAAACAGCAGTAGACTGGGGCCTTGTGCTTTCCCACAATGCGCTGTTTTTGAAGGCTTTTCCTTGGTGTCAAACATATGTGGTCCAGGGATCGACTAGTGGGTGAGCAGCCCCTGCTGTTTTCCTGCACGTCTCACTGTCAGAGAGCTCAGAGCAGATCTCTGGGGAGCGATTTCAGGTTGTGTTGGGTGCTGGACACTTTAGTAGACACGTTTCTAGGCAAAGTTGAAGCCAAACATCATTCTGTTGCTTTGGATCCTGACGGTTCTGAGTGACAGCTTGTCCAGATGCATTGTGGAGATGGCTCTGAGATTTGGATCATGTCCACCAACTCCCACGTCTGCACACGCTTGCTGGCCCTTTCCTATTTGGGGGGAGGGGGTTCTTTCTCCTTCTACTTTGCCGTGTTGTGACAAATGTGGATCTCTAGTGCGTTAGAGCATGGTTTTCTGCTCTGTCTGAATGGCTCCCTTTAGCTTAGCCAGTCATAAGCTTCTGATTGTGACTAGTTTATCTCAACCGTAACCTCGCCCTGCTTCTGGAACTGACAAGAACAGAGCAGGAGATGAGTGCCATTTTTTTTTTTATGGAGAAATGTTCTTTAAGAACTGCGTTGAAAATGAATGGCTTGCACGGGCGCAGTGACAACATTGACAGGTTGGTTAATGTTCCTGCCTACAGGGAATGCAATTTTGTCACGCCAGAGGGGCTGTGTTGGAAGAGAGCATGCTTTCTGGACCAGATCCATCCGGTTTAAAGCACAGAGATGTTCATCCTAAAATCTGTCAGGAAGATTAAGATGCTTTCCTTTTTAAATGTTTTGCTTTTTAGCTGCCCTTGTTCAGCTCTGCCTTTCAGCTTATTCAGGATGTATTTTGCACCGTGTGTGAAAGGAGCTTGTTGACCCCATAGCCTCTGGTGTGTAACAGACCATGTGAGTAGAGAAGAGTGGTCTATCTTGCCCACCTTCGCTCTTGCTGTCCTCTCTCTCTCTCTCTCTCTCTCTCTCTCTCTCGCCCCCTCCCCCCCTCTCTCCCCCTGTTTCTTCACAGCCACAGTCAGCTTGCCCTATGACCTCCTGTGCAGATCAGGGTGAGCTGTTTTCTGTGTTGGGCCCTGGTTACTGTGAATTATACCCAGCAGGGTGTAGAAAACAGCCAGACTTTCATCTTGGTCTCATACAAATTCTTTTTCGTGGCCATTCTGTTTATCTAGAACATTCCATTCTTTCATTTTTTAGCATAGCCTTAAGTCTGAAGGATCATTTACAAACAAGGGTTCAGTGCAGTATTTGGCCTGTGTTTTAGAATAACCAGTAAAAACAGTGATAAGAGTAAAGGTAAATGTTCAAGGTCATTCAAGATGTCACCTTGAAGGAGAGCCACCCATCAGTACCTTGGTCCTACCATCAATTAAACCTGCCACGCCTGTGTCCGTTGTTTCACACATGACCTTTGATCTGAAGACAATAGTCACTCGCAGCAGTTATTTTTGATAATCCGTGCTGCAATTATAGTAATGTAGTAAGAATTATGTTATATAAGCCCTGTTTATGTAGCAAATCTATTTAAAGTGTATTATGTAATATGACATGCAGTCTCTACCTGGGAAAAGAGCAAGGTAAGGTTGGGTACATCTCTCTGGCTGGTCTTGTGGCTTTCACACCAAGCAGGGCTATTTATAGCCTGTGGATACACTCTGCCTGGAAGGAGGGATGCTTTTACTCATTTCCGAACCTGTGCACATGTAGGGACAGACATGTTATTTTTGGTGCGCACAGGGGTGACGTAAAGGAGTGGAAGTGTATGAATGTTTATGACTAACAGGGGCCCTCAAAAACTAGAACATAGCATAACATTTTAATGTTAAATAACATCTAGCGATATCTTTAGCAGCAGCCCTGGATGCGCATGGTCCACAGTTTAGTGAAACGTGAATGGTTGTGGTACTGTTGTATGGCAGAACATTTTTACATGCGTGAGTTTGTTTTGTCTCTGGTAAAATGGGACGTGACATCCCAGCAGATATTGAGCAAGCTTGGAATGTGTATTAGCTGGACCTTTTTTCTCCAGAAGAGGCGATTCAGTGAGGGCAGCTGGCTGGCTGCCTTCCTGCTGCTGTAACTGGGCAATGACCCCCGCACCCTTTTTGTCCGGGACAGGCGCTTGCACAAAGGGGAGGAAACAGCAAACAGGGGAAAGTGGGGGTGGGGGGTGCTGGAGGAGGGAGGGGCAGGTGGACCACCATGGGGTTTTTCCACAACAGCGCGAGCATGCTGCCAGTTCCTTCCTCAGACAGGAAGACGGCCGCTGAGTTCTCCTTTTAAGGGCCTGACTGCTTTCCTTGTGAAGGACGAAAAAGCTGAGAGTGTGGGGAGTGAGCGGGATCTGTGGAACAGGACCAAAGCAGTGGAATGCAGAGTATCCCTGCACCTTGGAGTGTTTAAGGGTAACGGCCCAGGACAGGGCTGGATGTTCAAGCCAGGCTTGTCCCCTGCCTTTTGTATGGTGGCACAGACAGAGACAGTTAGGTATATGAGAGCCACTGATCTCGTTTTAGCAGAGGGCTTAACCCCTGGCCCGTTAGCCTTCATGTGATGGGTTATTGTGGGACAAAGGTGGCACGGGTGACAGGCACAGCTTAGTGAATTCGCAGAAACACCAGGGTATTGCGTGTCACTCCTACACCAGACGTTTCTGAAAGTCCATTCTTATGACAGGGTGCAGAGAAAAGGAGCCGTATTGGAGGAAATGTCACATTCAGCTACAGACGCCAGCATGGACACTGCTGTTGTACCCTTGATCTGTGGTCTTTATTTCTGTTCATTAAAATATTTTACAGTTTAAATTGTTGTATGAAGCTACTGGCTAAGTTGAATCATGCTGAATTTTGTTAGGTTAGAAGAGTTAGCTGAGCACCTAGTGACATAGTGCGCTGCCATTCCTTCTACCTGATCTTATGCCCCTTTCTGTCTGTTGCCTTGGAGACAGGGTGATGCTGGATACTCAAGGGTGCTGGCTTGACGGGTGTGGTGTCTCACTGTGTTTTTTGTTCTGCAACGCATAACCTGGGTGCAGGGAGTGCTGAGACGTGTGCCTGCAATTGTGTTCAGATTAACTGTGCCGTAATCAGTTTGAGGATCGAGGGAACTGTCTTTACGTGCAGGTAGATTCCAGTCGTCGTGCCGGGAAACCGCAACAACACACTTGGGTCATTTTAAACGGTGTATCGTATCGGCTGTGACCATACGTTCACTCAACACTGGCACTTTTGTCTGTCGGCAGGTTGGAGAGGCCTTGACAGTACTACTGTACACATTGTGCCTTTGTGCTCATTTGTTGGCTAGCCCCAGGCATTGCAGAATTATCTTTTTGTTTGGTGTTTTGCCCCACAGAACTGTAACAGGGCCAGTTCATTAGTAGAAGCCTGGCCTTGTTCTGTTTTTCCATTCTTGTCCTCTGGGCACTGAGCCAGAAAAGTATAGCAGAGGTCCAGTTCAGCCAGAACCACCTCAGCTGATACAGCCTTAAACAAGACTAAAAATACAACCGTCTGTGTCTAACATTGTCACTAAAATGTATGCAAAAGACAAAACTCTTGTTTTGTTGTCTAAGTGCTGTGATGAATGCTCCCCTGAGAGATCCATACCGCAATGGAACAGAGAGAGACCAGCCAACCAAGCTTTGCCAAGTTTGTACCAACTCATCACAATGATGGAAAAGCGGGGCATGGGGAAATTATTTGTGGAATTTTCTGGTGCAGTAGGTTCGTTCTTTGAGTCTGGAATCTCCTGAACATTGGGGCTGCCCTAAGAAAGCCAGAATTTATTGATCATTAGGACAATCTCCTCATACCCAGTGCCAGCGATGGGTCCTGCTGAGAGCTTCAACATTATGGATCTTATTTTCAGGAACTGTTTTCTCTTCCCATCTGTGCTGCCAAATATAGATATGCCCTTTAAGGAGCAACCAGGATTTGAACCTTTCTGTTTGGTGGTGTAGAAACAGCATGGGGTTGGGGGGGTGTTGATGTGGATCTTGTCTTGACGGTCATGGATCGGGTCATGTGTGTGCGGTGCTGAATGTGACCTTGGCTCCACTTAAGAGATCCTTACCTGCATCGTGCATCAATAACTTGCTAATACTTTTTTGCATGTGTGCTTGTATGTACCACAATACATGCGTGTGTCTTCCCGTGTATGCATGTAATTGTACTAAAGCATGCGCCTCCGTGAATGGCTCGGCCGAAGACCTGTAGCAGCCTATAAGCGATGAGCACAAAGGCAAGATGGGACATGTAAACACTGTTTTAATTGTGTCATGGACAGAAAGCTTATTTGTACTTGTAGTTAATTAAAACTGTGTGTGCGTGCGTCCATACACACAAACATAGGTCTCCTGGAAGAAACTCTTGAGTACGCATACTGGAGTGCTGGTTTGTTCTAAAAGCTGTTGCACAAGGACTTTATTGATGGACCTTAGAGGCTGTCCGTCATTTCCTGGCACGAGACTCACATCCAGTTTAACTGGGTCTCTTCAAGTAGTCAAGAGAATAAATAACGATCACAAGGGAACTGAAGAACATCCCAGTTACTGTCCTTTTTCCCCATGCTTGATGTGAACATAAGAGGGCAACAGACTTAAGCCTGGTAGTGCCTCTTTTATTAAAACGAGAGTACTGTAATTTCTCAGTTCACAGTTGAGGATCTTATAGCAGCAGTGAACACCATGCGCACCCTAGTGGACAGTTAAAGAAACAGAATAACGAAACAGACATGCTAGGCTACTCACGAAGACCCTTTTCTACAGTACATGAAAACGGCTTTGAGCTGAATTGACTCCAGTGCTGGAGCCAATTACCTCGCTAGTTTGTCTTGTGTACAGATTGTTCCCGAATGTAAATGCTGATTGTTAACCGCTGGCTGGTTTAATACATTCAGATTCTGTTGGCCTGCCTCATTTGTCATGCATCAGCCAGAGAGAAGTGATTTAAAGAGGCAGTTTGCATACTTTCATTGCATGCTTGGATTTCATTTGTCATTTATGGGATTCATTTAGGATTTATATTTGGAGCGTGTGACATTTGAAACCAAGTAGTGTGTGTGAAAGCTACAACTTTAAAAGACTCACAGGGTCAGGAAGTTTAGTGGATGGAGAAAATTTTGAAGAACAAAAAAAAAACAAGGCTACCAAATGGCTCCACATCTTCACCTGTGATTTTGCAGCAGCTGCCCCCCCTCCACCACCACATCACCATCAGCTTTTCTGTTCAGTGTTCACTCAGGTGGTGGAACACCATTCTCCTCTTATTGCAGGACAAAAACAGGATTTTGCATTGATGGATTTCCATAGCACACTTCCATGCCTGTTTTAGTGCGGTCTTGTTTGAAAGACAGTTATATAAACCCATACTGGGCTGTTTGCATTGCTAAACGAAAAGTGTCTGTATGTTTACAGCTGTAATATGAGAGATGTGTCTTGCCAGCTCTGTACTAATGTAATATTGATCCTACAGCTGTGCCAGAAACGATTGTCTCTTCCTGTCTCCCAGGTGAGCTTCTGAGCCAGCCCAGGCCGGAGGGGATGACGGAAATCATCTGCCCAAAGAATGGCTCAGAGCGTGTCAATGTGGCTCTGGTTTACCCCCCTACGCCTACGGTGGTCAGCCCCTGCCTGAAATGAGCCCCCCCCACCACCACCACTCACTTGCACCCTTTCCCAGCCCCATGTCAACTCCTTACCCCTGCTGCTGTCTCATGGGCTCTCTCCTCCATGCTTGTGATGCATACAGCACCCCCTGCTGCTTGCTCTGTTTCTTTACATTCAGGATGAGCAGGCTGTGTGGTCAGGTAAGCAGGTGGTCAACCTATGACCTCAACAGTTTTGTCTGCAGCTTAAACGTGCAGTTTAGACACACCTGGCTGTGTGCGCAGTACATGGGGTTGGCCGGTAGCGGTATTCAGCAGAGATACATGTGGAGAATTTCCTGTGTGGGATGTTGAATTCACTCTTTCTCTTTTCCATTCCTCCACAGCCTGCCTACACCAGCTGGTCTTTGTAATGACATCCTGTCATTTGGACTGAGGGAAGGAAGTAGATTGTAGAATGGACACTGTAAAGACTAAAGTGTTGGGGTAGTGCAATGCATCATGGGAACAGTTTTTTCCTCCAGTCCTTGTGCCATGTATCTCTACCAATCCATTGCGCATATTTCTACCTTAACTATTCATCATATACAAGTGCATTATCATTGTTATTGCTCGTTTGTGTTCAGCATATTCTAAACTGACAAGGCAAACCTCTGATGTTGACCTCTGGACTACAATGACTTCACAGAGATTAACAATCATATCATATAATGCTGGGGTTGCTGTGCATTCAAAATAAGCATGAATCATTTCAAAGCATGGCTCAGAAGTGACCAATCATCACGCTTCACAGGGGACTGCTTAGTATTGTCATTGAGCGTGTAGCCAATCAGACAGCAGTAGTGGAATCATTGCCTACCACATACCGGTCACTGGCGGGGGCACATACTACAAAAACATTATAAAAGTAGCCTCCAAATACAGTTACAATCAGCGATTATAATGACCTCCACTGCAAAATGTGGCAGATAGTACCTGTTAAGTGTCTGAGTTAAAGACGCGCCTCAATACTGAAATCAAACACTTTGCTGACAGGATCATCTGGACAGTACTGATGACCTGAGCTTCATTTCAGAGGAAGAGCAAGATATTAACATTTTTAAAATGTACAACTCTGGGGAGGGAAGCAATACAGTGTCAAGTGTCCGTAGATCAATTCCCAGCAGGGTCCTCCAGCCCGGCCGTGGTGGGCGCTAGCTTCTTGTTTTCTGGATTAACAACCCTTGGGCCCGGTCAGCAAGTCGGCGAGTTCTGCTTTGTGTTTCAGGAAATGGTCAAAGCACTTGACTGTTAAAACCCACAAGAGTGCCACTTCTGTGGAGCAGAGCACTGGAATGCCAAAGGAAGGCTGGGAGTGGCACCGCATCGCTGGCCTCCTCTGTCCAGATGGCACGACCACGGGAGCATGAAAAACGACAGCTTGTTCCAAAGGGACATTCATCCCGAGGGGTGTCCGGGGATATGTGACAATGTAATTCAGACAGTGTGTGCTGATGATGTTTCACTCAGAACTGGTGTAAACCCCCCCCCCCCCCCCCCACACAGACACACACACACCCACCTTCCCTTTCCAATGGTCTTTGAAGGTGTTGAGGAGTGCAGGGCATCTGAACAAAAAGCATATATAAAAACGAGAGACAGCAGTCAATACCCTTTTGTATATAATATCTTTATTTTTGTATGAGTACTTAGAGCTGTGGTTGACCTAACTCAGCACTGCTGTGCAGCCTTCTGCATGGTTCCGCGAGTCTGTGGGAGACACAGCGCACGCATGTGCCACTGTTTTCGGCTGCCTCGCGGTGTGACTGCCGTAAGCGCCAAACCCTAATAAAACCAGAACAAGCTTTCTGTACCCCTAAATCGTGGACCTCTTCTTTTCCTGTCCCACTTTAAACGCCATCTACTGACAGTGACATAATGGCTAATGCCTATAATGGACAAATACATATTAGCGGACAGTGGTTATAAATTACATAAAGACAAGTTGTGACATATGTCAAAACTGGACTGTAACTTCAAAATGGTGCTAAAGTAACCAGAGAAATACTGCCACGGAATATTATTGTAAAATTCCATCTTGTAATGCAGCAATACGATGACTGGACTCTTCCCTTATGGTAAGACATTTGCAACAAATGTGCGTGTGGGGAAAAAAATCATGAAGTGGATGTACCACTCACTTTTATCATACACACAGAAGGAAAAACTAATTTTGCTTGCACATTTTAAAGGAAAACATACAGTTCTATCAAACATCGGATACAAACAAAAATTGCAAGACACTGAGCTAAACTACGTCAAATGCAGAATTTGACCTCTTCGTAGCATAGTTGACTGCAGTAAGCTTTCAGGTCATGGCAAATCTAATTTTCATTATAAGTACTGTTTTCTCCCAGCAAAGTGGACAAACAGAGAACATGAGCCGTGTTATTTGAACCATTTGATATGTAAGAGGTTACATGCTAGTTGCTGTCCCAACCAGTTCTACTGATTAACTGGTTTAATAACCAAAATCGTCGAAGAAGCTACCTTGTGCTTGTTGGACAGTGAAGTAAATTCTGAGCACGGAATACCCTCTGGTACCCACCCAGGCTGGGCCTAAAAAACAGACCAGCTTAAAACTGCTTGTTAAGATTAGTTGTTCTTCTGAATCCCTAAAAAGACTGAACTATATGTGAAATGAACTCCAGTCTAGAGCAATGATATGGTAGCAGAAATGGTAAGCCACTGGAGGAAAAAAGGACAGCAGAGTTTGATGAATGCATTTCCTGCACAGGCTACATGTTCTGAACTTCTAGATTTCTCATTCTTCAGCAATGTTTATTAATTGGCAGGTATATTTCAGGCACTCCTGCCACACTCTTTGAACTTTCATCATGTCTTGCAGCACATTCTCACGCTGTTGTCATGTCAACAACTAACCACATTGCTAACACCAGGAAGTCGATACAGGCTCTACCAGATATGCATAGGTAGGGCTGTTGGTAGAATAAAACATAATTAGTTCTGTTCCATCTCTCTGTGTGGGTTCTCAGATCCAGGTAATGTTTATGTCACTAATGTAAAGAGGCTTCTGTTTATTAATAAAGTAACTTAAAAATAATAAATATTGGCTAAAATAAATAGTAATACAACATCAATATTGCAGATGGCCCAGTTTTTTTGTTTAAATATAGCCCTTTAAAGAATTCAGGTTGATTACAAGAAAATACACCTTGACACAGATCTCTTCCTCCAAAGCTGTCAAATGTATAAACCGATGATTTAGCGACATCTAGTGCGAAATATTTGAAACTTATCCTTTCAATTTTGGTAACCAAAATATGGCTATGTGGAACCCATCTCATGAGTCAAGGAGTACCCCAATCTGGACAGATCGGTTTTGTACGCGTCTACTGACACGTAGGGGCAACCACTTTCATAAAAATGTTCATCGTTTGGGTAGAACAAATGTACATATAACATTATTTTCAAAGTACTGCTTTTATATATCCTAAAACGTGACTTATCGAAACATTACTCCTCTGCTAAGCTTACTTAGCAGGTTGTATATAAATTCCTGCATTCTAAATTTGTAAACATAAAATGGCGGTTCTGTTTTAATAACTAAACAATGTCGTATGTCCTAAGATACTTACGTTATCAAAGTCAGGTTTCATGAAAAAAATATATATAATTACACCGTTTTATACATATATACAATACATCATCCAGCAAAATCTGGAGGCAGCGCTACATAACTGAGATGTGACTCTGCGTACATGCACAAAATAGTGGGTGTGTTCCCTATCCCAGTTGATGCGCAAAAAGCGTACGACATTTTACGAATTTTCCGTCTACGTAAAAATGACATCATCTTATCATTGAACCAAGACGCCAGAGCGGTAGCACCGTGTCCAACCGCAACATGCTTTGTGCATAAGAAACAAGCATTAATTGAAAAGGGCTTAGCAGTTTTACACATTCTGTGACTACCTTGTACGGACATTAAAATGCAGCAGTTGCAATAACGAACAATTAATGGACGTTACAGGAGTATTTCATTAGTACTGCATTACGTAATACCAGTAAGATAATTTAGTTGTAACACATAAAGCAAATGCTCACATCGCACTGAGCCTCATCGAAGACTTTAAATTACACGTCACACACAGAAAATGCCACATAACAACAAAATACACGCCTACGTAGTACAGACCACGTTGAACCTTTACAAAGACTGAGAACGGTGTCACTTGTAATTACTCTTAAGAGACATTACAATTTACAGAAATGGGACGCTGCTGTCTTGTTGTGATAAAAGGCTCGTAAAAGGAATGTAAGACCTCGTTAAAAACAATAATTAGAAACAAAATTGTGCTGTTCAATGTCCTGCAATGAACAATGCTCCTCATTGCAGTTAAAATACTTAAGTGCTAAAAGCACTGTATGTTCCTCGTTGTGCCCTGTACAATATTCAAGGGCTATGTCCGAAAAAGCATCCTGTACTACCATACCAAACAGCGTATCAAAACAGCATGCTGCTGCTAATTAAAATGCTATTTAGTACTGCAATATGTGGTTTCCAATGCAATACTGTTGGCATGTGGTACTGAATGTATGGTCATCTTTAATGACATAACAGCCATTTCTCCTCAACAGCTGGAATTATGGAATCAAATAGTAACCAGTTTTGCACACTTTGGATTTTGGCTAGATGTTGTACGTCACCTGGTTACATTTTGTGTACACCAATCTATCAATACATTGTAAATGTCAGTACAGCACAACTTGCTAAGTGATGTTAATTGCAGAACTCCCGTTCTTTAGCAATTTCAGGAAATGAACGTGCTGGTGGGCTTTACTGAGGATGACTGACTGAGCACTGTACTCTAACCTGCCTGGTCTCTCAGTTAAAGTCATGGAACATGAACTTGCTAGTGGTTATGTAGTTCTGCAAATGTAGATGGGTGTGTGAATCTCTCTCTCCTACATCAACAATAATCCCATTTGATTTACAGATTTAGTGTGTTCACTCAACATTAATTATAGTCAGGTAGGTCCATCCCATTATCCAACCACTTATTTTTTGCAGGGCCACAGGTGGCTTAGAGTCTACTCTAGGTGAACTAGAGCACAAGGCAGGGTACACCTCAGACAGGGTGCCAACTTATTGAAGCATGAAACCAGAGAATACTCTCACATATGCAGGGTAAACACTGAACCAGTCCTTAGAACCATTGGATGATGGATGGGTTCATAAAGTTGATTTACAGATGACAATTTTGTTGTGCAGTAAGTACTATTTTCTTAAAAACTGGAAGTAGAGATCATACAATGTTTTGCTAAAGATCAGAATACAGTATTTGGTTTTCTTTCGACAATTATTATGCAGCTGAACAACATCCCCCGCCCCTCCCGGTTTAAATAACAATTACTTATATATATGATTTATAAATAATTACTACAAAGATATAATTGTGCTGCATCGATAATATCATATCATTCATGATATTTAAACCAACACGAGACATTAACGGCTGAGAAATGTACAATGTAATGTAATGCTTGTCGAGTCAACACAAGTAATTCGGTATCTTCTTTTAGGATTCCTTACCTTTATATCCCACATTCATTACCAAACGTAATACGAAGGTAATGTAAATTACCTACATTCAATCCATAACGGAAAATCACAACAACAGTTTTTTATTGTAGATATAACTTTTTGTGAAAGTCATATTAAGATTTAATTTATATTTATTTCCTGATGTGTTCTCCTTAGAATGAACGGACGGATGTTACCAGGGGTAACCCGCAAGTCACACAACAAAGCACAACCGCTCGTTATTACCCCAAAGTCTCGCGATAAAGCTGCTATAACGTTTCCTCCCAGAATGCATCGGTCTTCCTCTTCCCTTCCGCGGCCCGATCGGTAAGTAATGGAGTTAGAATTCTTATTCAACCTTTGAACGATATCCGTGAAATATCGTTTGCATCTCGCAACGCTGCTTTACGTTTTATATTAAATTATGTGCGTGGCATTTGTGGGATAGCGTTATTTTGTGTTTGAGCATGTTTCATTGAAGATTGGATTTATTTTATTATGCCGACTAAGTGCATAATGCTGTTCGCCCCTCGCTTGAGAGTCGGGGATAGGGTATGTAATAAATAATTTGAAAATGAGTATTACAATTTTGTTTCCCGCTTGGGTTATGGTTATTTAGAGATGTCTTGGGTTCAGTTTTCTGTCAGTGTGCGTAGACAACTTTTTTACCTACACTGGTCTGCTAACATGGGAGAACACTGGTTAGCACCATGTTGGATGCCTGACGTGTGCTGTAGTATTGAATGTGTTGCTGTGCCTTATGAAATTGTCTTTTAAATCCCAAATGTTCAGATTTTGGGTTTCTAAGTGGTCTAATGCCTTGTTATGATGGTTTCAGGTATCATAATGGTCCGCTATTCGCTCGACCCCGAAAATCCGACTAAATGTAAGTATGACTTCGGATTCAGGTTCAACTTTTATTTCTTATGTTTTTGGTACTGTTTATGGCTAAAATTGGTGTAAATGTACGTTGCATTGTCTCGCAGCATGCAAGGCCAGGGGGTCCAATCTCCGGGTTCACTTCAAGGTACAACTTTTTAAATTCTGAAATTGAAATCTGTTTAAACGTTTGTAAACCTCTTTGGCTCTTATTTTTCCAGTTAAACTATAGTTCAGTTTTTTGCAGTTTCAGAAAAATCGCTATTGACAATTTTATAGGTATATTGAGTTAACACATTATATGATCAATTTAAAACGTTTGTCTTGATTTTGGAAGTGCAAGTGAAGTGGTGCCTGCTTTTTGTTGTCAGAACACCCGTGAGACTGCCCAGGCTATCAAGGGTATGCATATTCGCAAGGCTAACAAGTTCTTGAAGGATGTGATGGTCAAGCGCCAGTGTGTGCCCTTTCGTCGCTATAATGGGGGCGTCGGCAGGTGTGCCCAGGTGAGCCTGCAGCCACACTGATGAGAACTCACACTGGCTGTGTTGACTGGAGTCTTTGGCTGTCCTGTTGACCTGAAGAGATTTCTGTTTTTACAGTGATGCTTCAGACTCAAGTGCCCTGGTTGCAATGATGACTAACTTAGGACACCTTCAGAACTTAATATGAGAACAAATCTATTTGAATGCTGAGCAGCCAGCAGGATGGTTTATGCCAGTGCTTTGAGCAGTTGTTCAATCAGTCATACATGGGTGTCACTTCTGCCTCCCCCCCACAGGCCAAGCAGTGGGATTGGACGCAGGGACGCTGGCCGAAAAAGAGTGCCGAGTTTCTTCTGCATATGCTGAAGAATGCTGAGAGCAATGCAGAGCTGAAGGTAAGCTACGCTCCAGATTCCGTGCACTTTCTTGCTATTTCCTGCAGCATTTTCACACTGAACAGATGCTTCAAGTCAGCGAATGCTGTGATGACTACTTAGGACACCTTTGGATTAACCGTGAAAAGAATTTGTACCGACTGAGCATTCGCCTTGAGGAGTTTCTGTGTTTCAGCAGCAGTCAGCTACGTTGTCCCGCCTGACTCGTTTGTGCTGGCCTCTGTCTCCCCCAGGGTCTGGATGTCGACTCCCTGGTTATTGAGCACATCCAGGTCAACAAGGCCCCCAAGATGCGTCGGCGAACATACCGTGCCCATGGCCGTATCAACCCCTACATGAGCTCGCCATGCCACATCGAGATGATCCTCACTGAAAAGGAGCAGATTGTTCCCAAGCCAGAGGAGGAGGTCGCACAAAAGAAGAAGGTGAGTTGGGACATGTATACGATCCTGCCCTGTGCTGATGGTTAAGGGTTGCAGTGATGACAGTCTTAGGACACCTTTGGAATTTACCATGAAACCAAACTATGATCTGAGCAACTGAGAGCTTGACAACCTTTGCCTCTAAGTAAACAGCTGTGAATGTTATGTAATGAAAGTGTGAGTGTAATAGGATTTTGTTTTTTTTTTTTTTTTTTTGTCTGTTTCCTGTGGGTGGTGTTTCTTGGGTTGATTTGTTTTGCTCACTTTTGTTCCACAGGTTTCCCAGAAGAAGCTGAAGAAGCAGAAGCTGATGGCACGGGAGTAAATGTACATAAAATAAAGTGGATGTTTTCACTCAGTATGGGTGTGCCTGTTTATTTCTGAAACCTGTGCTGAAGAAGTGAATCTGGGCTTTGAGAAGGACAATGAAGAGACGTGTGCCATTGTAAACCTGAGAGGCAAAAAAGGTGCAGTGTCGCAGTGTGTCTGTATGAATGAGCCTTTTAAGCAGTTTGTGTTTTAATCCTACAATTTTTAGGTTTACTAGGTTATCTGACTTCAGTTTTTTGTGTAGGGTTGGAACAAAGTCAAATTTGATGAAGCATGCAGATACATTGCTTAGTGCCCTACAATGAAATGGTAAAATATACTGAGTTGAAGGCTACTGAATAGCTTCAATAGTATGCTCTTCACGTGTGGCTGCTAGTTCATTTCAGTCTGTGAGGACTGCATTTAAGCAGATGGTCATTGTGCCTTTTCAAGGCTGTTTTATCTGGGAAGAAACTTGTTCAAATCAAATTAAAAGTCTGAGATTCTAGATCAAGTTGGGTGTCATTAATCCTAAAATTGCAGAAGCGTAGTTTCTTGGCAATGCACAATTGGGGACTTGACTGGCAGGTGATGTGACTTGGCCTTTTATAGGGAATGAGTTAAACAAGTGAGGGTAATTTCTTCCCTTTTATCTGCAACTGGGTCATCCCTGAAGGAGTTAATCTTAGAAGTTGACATGTACCCAGTAGTACCTTTTTCACCCACAACAATGTTAATATACAACCCCAATTCCAAAAAAGTTGGAAAGCACCGTCACCTAAATTCAATATAGTACAGCACAGAGACATTTAAAATTGAAGATCAACTGTATTGAGTTTTGTAAATTTAATTATGAACTTGGTGGCTGTAAGACATGTAAAAAAAAAAAAAAAAGTTTGGACATGGGCATGTTCGCTACTGTGTTACATCACGTCTTTTAACAAGTGTTTAGGAACAGAAGACACCAATTGTTTCGGAAGTGGAATGTTTTGCCGTTCTTGCTTGATGTATGTCTTAAGTCTGTGTTGCACTTCATAATATGTCACATGTTTTGAATGGTGCACAGGTCTGGACTGCAAGGAGGCCAGTTAAGTACCCATATTCTTTTACTGCAAGTGTTCACTGTTGAAATGTGCAGAATGCAGCTTAGCATTGTGCTGCTGCAATAAACTGGGATGTCCCAGAGAGACGTCATCTGGATGGCAGCACATGTTCCAGAATTTGTATGTACCTCTCAGCGTTAATAGTGCCCTCACATATGTGCAGTTTACCCATGCCATCACAGATACTGGGTTTTGAAGATAATCTGTGGTCCTTTTGTCTTTCACCCTGAGAACAGAATGACCAAAAAACACCTGAGATGTGGACTTGCCGGACCGCGGCACACTTTTCCACTTTGCATCAGTCCATCTCAGATGAGCTCAGGCCCAGAAAAGTTGTTTGCGTGTCCGAATGTTGTTTATGCATGGCTTGCGTTTTGCTCTGTGCAGTTTTTATTTGCATTTAGAGATGTAATGGCAAACTGTGTTTATCAGCAAATGTGTTCTGAAGTATTCCTGAGCCCATGTTATATCTTTTATAGTTTGACATCAGTTTTGAATGTGGGGCTGCTTGACGGATGGAATTTCATGCATATTCAGCATTGGCTTTCGTCCTTGGTCTTTACGCACATGGATATTACCAGATTCTTCTAATCTTTTGATTATGTTATGGACCATAGATGTTTATAGCCTTACATTTCTCACAATTGCACTTTGAACAACATTATTTTTAAGATGATTGACTATTTTCTCATGCAGTTCCACGTATAGTAGCCAACCTCTATCATTGTTTTTGAACGAGCCTTCAATTTCATGGCTATCACCTATTACAAATGAACCTGTTTTCCTGAGAAATGTTTCAATCACTTTTTTTACTTGTTCATGATTTTCTTGCACCTGTCCCAACTTTTTAAAATGTATTACACCCATAAAATTCACAATAATCATTAATTTACAAAATGCAATACAGTTGATCAGTTTAAACTTTATATATGTTATCTCTATGCTGTACCTTACTGAATTTATATCAAGAAGGATTTGCAAATCTGTTCATTTACATTTTATAAAACGTCCCAACTTTTTTGGAATTGAGGATGTAATATAACACTTTTAACCAAAATGTGTTCAATTATACACTGGCTGCATGTATTCCTGGAAATAAGAGATGCAAACCTTGTGATCTGTTCTGAACCTGAGTAGGTTGATAAGTTTAGAAATGGGGTAGGACTTGAGACAACAGAGAGCAGTCCTGTTTGAGAATGTGTCTCTTTTATGTACCACGCCTCTTGCTCCAGGCTTTCAGTGTGGTGTTATGATCAGTATTTATGTACCATCTCAGTTCTTCTGTGGTTCTGGTTAGTTGCAATCCGTTAAAAGGTCAACAGAAATCCACGTGTGTTGGTCAGTGATTTTTTTTTCCCTTCCAGCTGTTAATGTGAATGTTTGCCTAATTTGTCCACGAGATGGCGCCAATAAACGTGATTTGTGTTTCGCGGAATATGTTAGTCCCAAAGGATCCTGTGTGTCAAGACTCGCACAGTTGGTTAGCACACCACGCCGGGTTATAAAAAGCAACGGTAAAACAAACTATTATCAATATATATAAACCACTTTGTACATTTAAAAATTTATATATACAGCGACGAGCGCGTAAAAATATTACCGTCAAATGTCAGTGCAAAAAGATTGACATTTATATGTGAACTGAAAATCAAAGTCTTGTCAAACGGCAATTATTCTGCATCACTTGTGGTATCGTATAACTGACGATGTGCGACAGAGAAATTTTAATCTTTTGAGCTAAATAAGCACACTTTCAAGTGAGACCTATCACTGACTTAAGCAATAACTTTTTGATTTTTAAAATGACCTTCTGGACAAGCTACACGCATCGTTGCAGACGTCCGCGTTTGAGGTGTATGTCTGTACCATAACCTGCACAGGCTCATCGGCTTCCAGTACTCAGATGGGGCTGAGCTTTCGGAATCATTCCACGGCGCATAGTACGTGTGTGTGGATATTACGAGACTTTAGTTAAATGTTTATATTAACCACGTACAATCAACATCCAAATAAAACGAAATGGTCATTCCTTAAAAAAAAAAAAAAAAAAAAAAAAAAAAAAAAAAAAAAAAATAAAAAAAAAAAAAATAAAAAAAAAAAAAAAAAAAA
>JABJVR010000990.1:6970-20008 GCA_025773905.1 Chitala chitala
TTAAAGATTCTCCCAATTTTAACATATTTTTTTCCGCCTTAATTCTGCAGTGTAACATAAACACATGGAGAACTAAATTGAAAACACAAAAAAAAAAAAAAAAAAAAAAAAAATGCGCCTAAAAGTTCTTTAATATGGTTGCATTTCTGCAAGCATAAATTGCAGAGATTAGGGGAAAGTCCTGGGGCTTCATTATGTAGGCACGCTGAACCCGTGCTGGGCTGGAGCCTGACCAGAACCAACAGAACACTGCAACACCGATGTTGCTCAGCGCTAGGAGTTCTTCAGTACCTGTCATGACACGAGTAATAATTACACAACACACTCAGACACTCTAACAAGTTGAATATAAATCGCTCAAAATCATTCATGCATAACAGTCCTCCAACAGTTACCGCTGTCCAAGAGCACGTCACATCGGAGAACGTATACAACTTTGTCATCACTTCTTCAGATGGCAAATACAAGTACTCAAAAAACATGTTGGCATTAACTTTATTTCAACAGGCTTCACATAAATGAGTTCCGTTTCAGCAAAATTGCATTTACTAAATTCATCCTAATCAGATTGGCTGCCTTACTTTTAATGAACAAAGAAAGTAAATTAGTTACTAATTGTATTTAACTGATCAAACAGGAGCGATACTTCGTTGTTTTTTTTAGCGTACACTGTAAGACTTATGAATAGCTCAGCTGTGAAAATATGAGCGAGCATTAATGTCATTATGAGGAATGTCCCCAATCTTACTTCAGGCAGCAGAAATGCTGCCCAGATATTGGTAAGAATTATTTCTAAACATGGTGGGAAATCAGGAAGCAGAAAGCGGCGGCATCCCCGACTCTCTTCCGCTGCACCTTTCCTGTCATTGTTTTGATTACCGAGAGCACAGAAATAACAAAACAGTAGTGTGTACACACAGGCCTCCAAATTATTTCACTTATCGAGGTACGAGCAAAAGTTACTTAAGGCCACTTTGCATTATAATATATAGTAATTTAATAAAGTCAAAAACATTTCTGAGGATTCTTCAAAAGCAGATATTCCAATTATTTAATTTTGTTTATTTACTTCCTTTTGTGGGATTGATTTCAAAAGAACTTCAAGAGAAATATTATGCTGAAACTTAAATACACTCAAAGATCGTATACCAGAAAAAAACCGTTACAGTATGATATAGTGTATTTGAAAAACTGACAAAATAAAAAGCATATAAAAGTATTTTTGCAATTTATAAAAATAAATAAATAAATAAATAAATAAATAATTAAATACTGGGATAAAAACTTATTCTTCCTTCTTTAGGAGCATGTGTACATTATGACAATAAAAATGTACTTCGACATAAAACGTGAGAAATAAGAAAACGTTATGCGCGAAGAATATGATTAACCTGGATTTTTTTTACAATCGGAAATAATTCGGGATTGAAAGGACTACAATGAATTAGGGGGGAACTCATTACAGAGTAAATATTAAGTCCCTAAATGTCGAAGGATTACGTTAACAAAGAAACAAGAACACAGCTCATTGTTGTCATCTAGTGGCAGAAAAAGCACGTTATAGCAGTTTTCATTACATCTCGGATCTTAATTAAAGAATTTAATGAAAATCGCAGTTTAGGTTAGTACGAGTAGTTGGCTGGAAAGAAATATTGAAGCAAATACATATTAACGCATATTTGCGGTAATAAAACGTGTTCCCTTAATCGATTCATTAATTAACATCAAAACCCAACAGGGGGGGGGGAAACTTACATTCTCATCATGATTTTAAGGCAAAATAACGTTCTTGAAAAGAAACACATGCATCACATAATGCGGGTCATTATATAAGAATCACACACACCCGATAAGACGCCGTAACAATAACGTACACGCGTATATTGCTGAGAATGATAAAAATCACACCTCGTATGCAGTGGGTAATGAAATCACACACCCTGACATGCAGTACTTTAGGTAGTCATAAAGTCATACTCACACCTTTGCGTTAGTCAGTCTACTACATAGAATATCCATTCGTTTGTCTTCATGTAATACATGCTTATATCAACAGCAAGTTAAACACTGAAATGTTTTCACGCATTGATTCTGTGCTGCAGACGATAAATAACAAACATCCCTATTCCTACAGCTGTTAATAATGCGTAATCTAAGAAAAAAAAGGGCCGCACTGTATGTGTTCACCATTTTATTTCGTTTCAGATGTCAAACTGCTATTTGTAGTAATTAGGCATATTAAAAGCATCCATACTCGTTTTACAGTCTTTTTCTGTAACCTTAACTGATGCGACAAAAAAATAACCAGTGGAAAAAGTATACTCACAAACGCTGATTGTATCAAGGGAACACCGCGATCCCACGTTTATGAGCTGCGCTCCGGCGCTTGCAGCACTTCCGGGAAAAACACCGAGCATCACTTTATTTTCCCCTCCCTGCTTCTTATGAGGGGTTTTAGGCTCACAGACGAGTAGTGTTTTACGAAATAATAGCGATTTTCAAGCACCCTGTATCAGAAATTGTACTTTATTGGAAAACGCCAATTTTAAAATTGGACAACAAGACAAAATGTGGAGACATCTCATATAGTCACCATTACAGCGCTCTATTTGGCATGGCAATGCCGGTCTGGGTAACTTAACGTTACGTCATTGCGTGGCCTGTTGAAGTGCAAAGATGATTGTCTTGCATTGACAACCCATGTAAACGTAACTACATACCTGAAAACAGTATAGGCCTACACAGATCTAGTATCTTAATGAATTAATGTGATTCTTTTATGTTGTTGTAATTATTATCAACTAAGGATAAATCTGTCAGTTCATTTGGGTTCTTCCAGTTCTTCAATATTTGCCCAAAGGCAGAGCAATATAAAATAATGTTAATAAACTGGAACTATTATCAAAAGCATTTTATTGAAGGAAATGTGCTTTGGTAAGTGGGTGGACAACTTAGTGAGTGACCCCGCTAACCCCCCTCCCCCCAAAAAAGAGATGTTAATTTCCTGTTTTTTATGTATTTCCCCTCATGGTTTGACATCTCTGTGGTAAATATTTTGATTTACCATGAGAAAAAGGTTAGAGGAGGGATCTCAATTTTGGAAACTTAGAGGGGGTGAATGTCCCTCCGTTCATAAGGGTTCCTGGCCCATGCACAAAAGTAGCAAAACTTCCTGTGTGCTTCTCCATTTTATAAACTTCAATAAAGAAATGGTTGCATGGTGAATGGACGGATGGTTTGTAATATCTTTGAATAAAACTATTTTAATTTTGGTTATTGGTTTGTAACTCCCTTTTGTTACCTTGTGTTTTTTTTTGTGTATTTCTGAGTGGGTTTGCTGGTTTATCTTACACACGTGGAAGGGTGGAATCTATACCTTCTTCCTTTTTCATGAAATTGTAGGATTAGAAAATTGAATATGTATACAGTAACTATGATCTTATTTTTAAATTATTTTAGTTTTATTTAATGTGTTCGTATTTAACTTGTCTTCTGGACGTTTGGGTAGTCTGATCATGAATCACAAATGGGCTGATTTGCTACTTTTCATTCAAGCAGTTTTGACTATGCGTGGTATGGAACACAAATGGTCTCGGTTTCATTAGCCCCTTAACACAACCTCGTGACACTGTTAACACGGCTCCTAGTATGATGTTAGGGCAACCCCACGACTCTGTGGACTCTGTGGACACAACCCCTGAGAATCTGTTAACAGAACCCCTGACTCTGTTAACATAGCCATTTCCTACGCTGACTCTGTTAAACGTTCCCTCCACAGATTCAATTAGCACAGCTCTGCTCTCCGCAACCTTTTCCTCAGATGACTTGGTGTTCTCACAGTTACTTCCCCACAGACTCCTTGATAATACAGCCTTTCTAATATTTAATTCTCAATACCCTTAACAATTTTTAACACTTTCAATGAATGACAAAGCATTTGTAAAAATGACTGTGATGGTAGCATTATTAATAAGTGACAAAAAAGATAATGAAATTCTGTGAAATTAAAATGTGTGTTGATGTTCGTGTATGAATACTGGGAATCTTAGTAGGTGTAATGAAGGTCAGACTTCATCCTTATACAATGTTGTAGCCACATTAAACCCACAGACGTCATTGGGGTGGCAGTAATGTCATTCATATAACAGGAAAATTAATGACATAAGTGGAGTGGCCAAAGTGGCTCCTCTGGAGTCCTCTGTTGTTTGCCTTTTGTTACAATGTGACAAAATAAGGAGACTTTTCTTACTTAATTTTGAGCTCTGGCATTGGACTTTAGGCTGCAGCAGCTAGAGACAACAAAGTGTCGCTCAATTTTTTGAAAATTTCAAATACAGTTTCTATTGCTGAAATGATTGAGTGTGTGCATAATCAACACCAAATCATTCCTTATTTAGGAAATGGTTGCAATGTAACATTTATAATTAATCTCCGGGAAAATGTTGAAAACTAAATGTGTATTTTTACAAAGAGGGCATTGCATAAAGAGAAGCCTTTAATCTTTTAAATAAAAATTTTCCTGTAACCACTATTAAATGTTAAAATTAATTTCAAGTAGAATGAACCCAAGAAGCAATTAGAAATGTATTAAATGTGGTTAAATGTGCTGGTGTAACCCAACACAAAAAATTTAAAGCATAACATGTTATGGAAACCCATCTGTTAGAATACTGGTTGTCTTAACCTGTGGACGTTGTCCTCTAGCTTCTTAACCTCTCGCTCGTTGCGCTCTGCTTGTCTCGTGCGCTCCTCCTCCTCCTCCTTCGTCGCAGCTGACATGCCTTGAAGAAGCCACCGTTCTCGCATTGCTTTGGACTGACAGGAAGGACACGAAACACGTCAGTAGTTGCACAAGCTTTCATCAGACATCCAGGCTGACTCAAAGCTGGGGAATGAATGTTGTTAAATGTTGGCTGAGTCATTTTTATACGGAACTATTCTTCTAACTGTCCGCCCCCCTTCCTTAATTTTTTTGCAGTGAAGAACATGTATTGTAATTATAGCAAGCTGCTTCACAAACAAGACACTGGGCATACAGTAAACAATTCATATTGTAAGATTATTTTAGATAATATTACACCAATATTTCAGCTACATTTCTCAATGGCAACTGAAATAACTAGTAAAAAAAAACACAATTATCAATCAATACCAGACTTATGTAAAATGTTTTTTGCTTTAATTTGCCAGTCTGGAGCCGACAATGATAATTACCTCTCTCCCATCACATCTGAATTTTTGTTTGCTTAAAAATCTGAGCAGTTTTGTTGAGTATAGTTTACCTATGTGCGATGCCTATGCAGGTCAGTCTTTGACAAATTTTGTTTTGCTTTCCTTTAATTTCTCCACGTAGTACTTGCTAAAAGTTTGAGACTTTTTTTAAGTGAGACCTGCAGACATTTACTGTTTCCAGCATACGATTCCACTAGATTTTGTCTGGCTTCACTGCATCGTATTTGCCTGAGGTCCTACATTTCTGTTGTATTTATTTTCCTGTCGATTTCATTTGTGTGTGTCAAATTGCTCTATTGCTTTTCTCCCTGTATAGTACGTATGAACATGTTGAAACAGGGGTTTAATTACAAAGGGTTGCACTCATAAATAAGGTTATGAGATCACATTTTTTTGTACAAAATCTGTATAGATTTTCCGATGAGAATGAGTCCAATCCTCAGTTTACACCCACTGTTAAACAAACATCCCATATCTATCTATATTTAGCCAGTGCTGTTACTGAAAAATTGCAATGTATTAGCTGTTCTCCATGAGAACTAACAGTATAAATTACATTAAACACATAATGCTGTTTCACACACACACACACACACACACACACATACACGCACGGTATACATATATAATTCCTTTGATATAGTTAATATTAATTGAATATAGTTTTTTTTTTTTTTTTTTTAGAAATTTGTATGTAATGAGTTTAATCAAATTTATTATAATTCAGAATATCACCTTTACAAAAGGTCTACTATGAAAATCACAATAAAAGGTTAATTTCGTGGAACGCTTAATGTTGTCAAAATACCTTTTAAACATTTACTTATTCGTTGTATAATTTGTGTGTTCACATGATTCATATAATGTTATATAATATGAAATTAGCCTAACAAAAATACATTTTATAACCAACAATTGTAACCAACTTTTGAATAGTGCTATGTATCAAAAATGACTCTGGAATAGGAGACCCACTAATTAAAAGGATAGAAAACTTTTTATGATCCTTGTTTGAGGAATATAATTGTTATTTTATGAGAGTACACCTTAGAAATAAACTAATGCAATTTACACTTATTCATTTAGCAGACACATTTATCCAAAGTGACAACATTTTACTGCAATATTGGTTCTTTTACATTTAACCCACCCCCCAGGGAGGAGTAGCAGGGCAGCCACATGTGGCATCCAGAAGGCCAGCATCTGAGTGTCTTGCTCAAGAACGTGCCTGGCAGCTAGGGTGGGATTCAAACCAAGGGATTGCCACATCCCTACTGCATGTTCCATATATTGAGCCACCAGGCTACCCTTCTGAACAAAATACCTGGTTTTGAGCAGGTGTGCTCAAACCTTGATTAGTACTGTACATAAAACAAAGATTTAAAATTATATTAAATTTTTTTGAAATTACAAGTTTTTTAAA
Organism: Chitala chitala; assembly: GCA_025773905.1. Classification (NCBI taxonomy): domain Eukaryota; kingdom Metazoa; phylum Chordata; class Actinopteri; order Osteoglossiformes; family Notopteridae; genus Chitala; species Chitala chitala. Next base: position 13,626 of record JABJVR010000990.1, read on the forward strand.
GCACATCAGCTATTTTAAAGTTATTCTGCCCTAATTTCATAATCTGTACTTGTGACATGTCTCATGCAGACACACAAGGTCTGTTAAATCACTTACTTCATTAGCGCATTACCTTAAGGTGCTGTAATTGTAAAATTAAATCTTCTAATTGTCTTCTCTTGTCTTCAATTTCTCCTTGCCTTTTTCGTTTTACCTGCAAATATAAAATACATTAAAGTGAAATAGAATTTTGTTTTTGAGTGTATTTTAATACCTGTGTTCGTCATCTGCTGGCACAGTGGCATGGTGGTTAGCACTGTTGCCTCACGCCTCCAGGCCTAGGGATTGATTCCTGCCTTGGGTCTGTGTGTGGAGTTTGCATGTTTTCCCTGTGTTTGGTGGGTGTTCTCTGGTTTCCTCCCACAATCCAATTACATGCTGGTTAGGTTGAATGGTTTCTCCATAGTGTGTGTGTAAGGTTAGCACCCTGCTCTGGGTGTCCCCTGCCCTGCACCCTATGTGTTTTGGGATGGGCTCCAGGCTTCCCTGTGACCCTTAACAGGATGAAGTGATATAGAAGATGACTGACTGACTGTTCTTCATCTGCCAGCTAAATCTTAGGATAAGCCTTTAATTTGGAACAATGACATGAGTGACAGAGGTCTAAATGAACCATGCAATAAATCTTCATGTTATCAGAAGCATTTGTTTGTGAATTAATGATAATGGTAACTTGAGGGAATGAGGGAATATGCAGTTTCTGTAACCACTAGTCATTATTCCATCCATTCATCCACTCAGCATCAGGCCGCCTGTCCTTTGCAGAGCCACAGGACCACTAGGCGTTAATCAGAAATTTATGAACCGGTTTTCTTATGTAAAACACAGCGGAGCGCTCTGAACAAAAATAGAACTGGCTCGCACTATTGCAAACGAAAAGTCACAGCACATTGCATTTTAAGTGAAACCAAAGCCTCAAGTTTTCTTGTAACCCTTTTTCTATCTTCTAATTTGCAAACAAAGCAAAAAAAAAAATCCCGGAAATTTCTAAACTCCAGCACCTTTACTGTGAGCCTCTTTCATTTTTTTAAACATAATTTAAAAATAATTTACAGCACATTAAGTTCTTAAATAAATTAACAGGAGTGACCTGTGACCCATGTTGGCCTGCTGGTGCTTCATAACTGTCAACGGGTGACTGTCGTAATTACATTATAGCTAAAGTAACACAATGGACCCTTGTAAAAATGCTGTGAAAGTACAGTCAACAAGCCATGTGTAGTCTTTGCCAGTAGTCCTGCTTTCAAAATTGGGCAAGTATAATGAATTCCACATTGTAACTTTCAGCACCATGGGGTGGGGGGGGAGGTGGGGCTAGAGAGGGGGAGTTATAAAAAAGTACATTACATAGATTATAAATATATGACTGAAGCATATATTTAATACACCCAATTAATATATATTTAATGTCAAGATTGTCATAACAAGTATACCAGAGCTCTTCTATAACCCCACATCCCATAACAACCCAACAGGCAATTGACCCAACTGAGACAGCCAAGACAGCTGATGCTAAAATTAGCTGCCTGTAAGTTCCCGCCCCAGTGCTAGACATATGGGGTTTGGGGAGGGAGAGGTTGAGGGGGAGGGGCAGAGCGGGAAGATGGGGGTTGAGGAATTGAAAACATCTGTGTAAATATATCAGAAATCTTAAGGCAGGCATCCATAAAAAGTGAGCGCGAACGCTAACAGCGCGGCCTGCTACCATTAGCAAGCTAGTGTCCACACTTCCCACAGCAATTTCACTCACAAACACTTTTCTATGAAGTATATCTTGCAAATAACTTTATTTTAAACTTCTCGGCTTTCAGAAGCTTTGACTCAGTTGAGAAAGTTGAGTAAGTAACAATGAAACATGCACGAAATGCACACTCATATAAGCTGCAAGTCCACCAGAATATTTTTATAATGCATTTAGCATTTTTTTCAATGGGTTCCTTCATCACCAAATACATATATAAATATACATAAACATATAACAGTAAAATTTTAAGCTATGAATGCATGAAGTTTAAAACAGTTCTTTAATGACAAAACAACAAGAAACAAACTTGTAAATTTTTGTACTGTTTTCATGTAAATGTCAGCCATGGAATATAGAGAGTTTTACTTTAAGATATGACCAGTTACAAAGAAAACTTGCCAAAAAAGTTACATAGATTACATATTGAACTACAAACACTTAAAGAGTACCATTCAATAATATAAACATTTATTTGCACTTCACAATTAGCCTGTTATTAGTGTATATTCATTTCTCCATTTTAAAGTTTTGCAGTTTAGATTTTAGTTGAAAATATACTGTGTGCAGTTCATCTTATTCTTGTTAATGCATGAAAGGCCTGCATGCCTTTCAAAAAAGTACACAAAGTGACAATTTTCTGCAGTGAAAATGTAGAAAAAAGTTTTATCAATACATTTACAGTTTTACTGTGCTTTAAAATAAATCTTACATGTAGCCTGTGGCTTAAAATGCTGATAGACTACCAGGTGGCAGTATAAAAACAAAAATGTGAATAAAAATTAACTATATCATCAATGCATGTATAGCAGTTCTAGTCCAGATGCCGCAGTGGCTCCATGTAGGGGTGCTGATTTCACTCCACCTACTACTTTTCGAATTTACTATCAGTTAGTGCAATCCTTGTAGTTGTATAATTCAATTCAATTTATTTTTATATAGCGCCTTTCACAACAGCTGTTTTCATGACTGAAATAACCACACTGAATAAAAGTAAATTTTTTTATTACATTAAATTATATACATTCTATATCACAATCCTTTCATTTAATCTGGGTTTACTTCCTTTAAATAAAGGGTAGCTAAAACAGTTTCCATTACCTTTACAGTAAAAATCTGAATCATTTCTACTTATAATGACAATGGGCATATATAATCTTATAAAGGAATAAAAAGTGTGTATGAATTTATCCTTAGCATCTTTATTACTTAAACACAACAATATTATTGTGAAATACAATTAAATTGTGTAATTTTTCATCTGTGACACCATTTTTACATGATCCCTACATTCTAAAATGTTCCCAAATGTAGGCTATTTAGACGGGCTTTCATTTACAGACATGTGCCTGGTGTATGTTGAGGAAACTCGTATTTTTAACAACATGGTAATTATATGCCAGAACACATGTAGAAAGTTTTAAAAACTTGTTGCAGCCCTAGTTGTCAGATAACAAATGAGTACACTGAAACAAACAGAAATCTGTGCCTGTAAAGTAATCATTACATCAGACACCAGGCTGAAAACAAACAGAATACTATGTTGTATTATAAAACGACCGTGACATCAATCAGGGTCACGCTGATTAGCCACTGAATAGGAGCTCAAACAGGAGCCCACAGAAAGGGAAAAGAGAGAAAGCGCGCTGGACTTACTGCGAGGACCTGAAGCCTCTCCTTCTGAAGCTTCTCCGTCTGAAGCTGAGTCTCAGCCATACCGACAAAAACGAAGAACGGTGTGTCACCAAAAGGCAGGAGGTTAACAAGAGCTGCTGGTTTTGGGTTCGAGGAGCAGATAAGCGACAGAGCCAGTATATGAGTGAAATAAAGCCACGGAGCTGAACGCTGGTCATGTGTGGTAATCCGATCACTCTGAAGCACTCTGTGTTGGGAAAAGATCCCCCCCCCCATTCATTGGCCTTTCGCCAGCAGCACCGCCTGCGACATTGCAGCCTGAATTCCTCCCTCTCTCCCTCTCTCGTCCAGACGCTGGCCATGTATGTACACAGAACAGTGCCACGATTGCCATACTGACATTTTCCAGCCTCACGCCTTCAGGCCTTGAGAAATGGGGCTGGAGAGATTGCGGGTGCCACTGTATGCTAATGAGGGCCTTGCAGGTGGGACATCTGGTGGCAAAGGACCAAAAATAGCATCATTATCTTGTTCAAATTCCCCTGTGTTCTCATCATAGTTATTTTATAAATGAATGTCACCAGAGTTAGAATATATAGCATTATTTTCGTACATAAGACATAATTCCTTTATTCCATTTTCTTACACATTCATTTTTTACGAGTTTTAATATATACAGACTGCTTATTCTGTGAGTACGGTCATGTGGGGCCTGGACCCACTCTCAGGGCATAAAGTAGGGGACACCCTGAATGGTGCCAGTCCATCTCAGGGTACAATCACCCATACATTACACACCCTCTCATACACTGCTGGCAATTTGGAAACACCAATCAGCATACAATGCATGTCTTTGGGCTGGGGGGGGAAACCCCTGAGGCATGGGGGGAGCCCCCCAACCCTGGAGGTGTGGGGCAATGGCACTAACCGCTGAGCCACTGTCCCCCCCCCCCCAACACACACACACACACACACACACACACACACACACACACACAAAGAGCCTTGTGTTAAGAATATTTTATTGTATAATGGTAGTGGTACATTTGTTCAATAAACTGGAGAAAATGCATGTAACATGCTATATTCAACATTTTTTTATTAGGACATTTAAATCATTAAAAAATTCTCACATTATTTAAAAAACGTTAAGTGCTTAGTGTAACTACCAAGACAATAATTATAGTGTACACTGCAACACATTGAAACTCAGGCATGTCAGTAATAAAGAAATAATACATACAAGGATTCAACTGCTTATAAAGCAGCATCCTTACTGTTCTTGACTGATTCACGCTTGAGCAGAAAACAAACCACAATACTTCTGAAAAATGTAAAAAGCCGAAGCTGTAGGGTCAGATAACGCCTGGCAGCGGACCTATTGCAGTGACAGTAATGGTGGTAGAGGAAAGCTCCACTGTTTGGGAAAGCGCCGCTGTTCGAGAAAGCTCTGCTGTTCAGAGCCCCTTCTGTACAAAGAAACAAAAAGTCCTTACATGGCGAAAAGCGTGCAGTATAACTGCGAGACAGTGAGGACAGCTCTCAGGGGAATGTGTAAAAATGCCTGAGCCAAGAAAACAGCGCTGTTGAAACCCCAGAAAGCATGTGCGAAAAGGTGAGAATCACGCAAGATTAATGTTTCAAAATCTTGAATAAGACATGAACAACACATGAATTACACTTCACTTCGTAATCGTATCTTCTAAATGTTATCATCAGCGCACTGTGAAAGACCCAAAATGCAACTAGTTAATATTAACGAATTTGCAGTTTAAATCAGTATGTTGCCTTTTTATTCAATGCCCGTAAGAGAAAGTCAGTTACCGTCAGCCTTTGCTGATAAATTATACCCATAGTTTTGTAAAAGAAATACTGTATTTTAAAAGTTATCTGAACATTGAACATAGTAAAAAAACTGTACTGTAAGAAATCAGTCGGTTGTATGTATGCGACCTAACTAGCTAGATTGTTAGATTATTGTGCAAAAGGTTATATATATAACGCCTGGCAGTTCGATCCACGGCATAATCTTTTGTCTTATGTCTAAGGCATCCAACTTTGGCCTCTTATTCTGAAATACAGCATATTTCATACTTTTGATCTAAATTATATTAACCTGCATAGGTTATAATGCCTGTATAGCTAATTTCAACCGATACCTGCATATCAATTTCAAAAGTGAATTCTAAGACAACTATATTAACATTTTGAGTGGCCAAGATAATTCTATGTAGTCTTATAAATCTTATAAATTACTCATAACTAGTGTGCTTTACTCTATGGTAGAAAAAAAAGAAAGTCTTGCCATCCCAGTCATCCGGTATGACAATAAGAAATATTTACACATTTAATTTAAACCCTAACACACCAAACACTCTTCGGTCAACCTTGGTTGTTTTAAATGCTATATAAATAATCTTTCACTTGACATAACTCCAAAGTCTGCCCCTGTCCCGCTGGAAAATGATGGTTGCACCCCTTTCTTTCCCCGCTCCTTCCGTCTACTGTCATCCCTTGTTGAAAACGTAGCGAGCGGTGCGATGTGTTGAAAAACGTCTTAAGAAAAAGTTTGCGATCAACATTTAGTGACCAGTACAAAACACCATCGTACAGTCATCTCGACCGTGCTAATGCATTTAAATGAACGAACATAAATAAGTATGAAAATGTACGTGCCCAATACAAAAAAAAAAAAAAAAAAAAATTGGAGAGGCTAATGCTGAGATTCACAGTTTAATTTTTATGTGTCGTTTACTTAAACTTGCTGTTCTTGCTATGTTTGTATATTTCATCGTAATGATTGACCATAATGGGGTCCACTTAAGTGGATAATTTACCTACGTGGATAGCGTGTCCCCTCTGTTGTTCTTCTATTGATTTTAAAGTAACACGAGTTCGGTTAAGCGAATAAATCACTTCAGCATTTGAGACAAGCGTCAGAAAACCATTCACTGCCTTTTGAACATAT
>JABJVR010000991.1:0-20005 GCA_025773905.1 Chitala chitala
TGCGTTAGTGTGTGTGTGTGTGTGTGTGTGTGTGTGTGTGTGTGTGTGTGTGTGTGTACGCATGCATGCATGTGAGTGACAGAATGTGAGTGCAATGCAACTGGCCATACATAATGCCCCTGTTCATGAGCGCACAGACACACACACACACACACACACACACACACACACACACACACACACATACACACATACACACACACACACACACATATCTGCTAGCTTGCATGTGCATGGCTGTGCACCGTCATCCACCATGCTGCTGCTGGTTATATCTTGGTATCATTCTGGACTGTGATCACTGAACTGCCCCCTTCCTCCTGGTTATAAGACAGGCCCTGTCAACCAAAACACAACACACTATTAACCAGCTTCTGCTAATAAACCACATTTGGACAGATTATTACTTTCAATAACACTGTTTACAATCAGCTCTATTATCAGCACCTTCTAACTGTTAAACACATTACAGAAAAGGGCATGTGTACATTCTTTGAATGGTACAATTGAAATCTACAGTCACAGGAAAGTCATTAGATATGGACTCTGAAGCTCTCTAAAATAAGAAGCTTTATCTGTCCATTTTCTTGACTCCAGGGCACATGAAAACTCCAATTTCAGAGAAGATAAAAGGGTGAGTATCCAAAGGAAAGATGAAACTTTAAATCTACATACAGTACAGAAACTGAAAAAAACCCATCCCTTCAGTAGCTGACCAGGGTACTTTACTGAGAATTTCTTATTGTTAAACTTCTGGACTGGGCTCTTGCTCCACTAGTTTCAGTTTAGAGCACTTGGGCTAGCCTTAGGTAACAATGTAATACAAATTTTAATTAAATTAAATTTTGTTTACATTCAGTTTAACATTCTTATTAATTTTCAAACACCTTGCAATTCATTCCAAGTATCAGAAAATATTCTACCCACTTGTGTTTATCAGTCTCATCCAAATTAACTGGCATTTGTAAAAACAGACTACTTTATGATTTTCTCATTGAATCAACTTATATAGACTAAATAACTCAAAACGTCCCACATACATGTTTCTGTTTTCTATTCCTCAAATAGCAAACTAAGGGTTCTAATAATACATGCAGTACAGAGAAAGAGAAAGCACACACCTTTGGAAAAAATGGCCTTTTCAACAGATTTGGAAAGTATTAGATCTTCATTTTAACTATTTTGACAGATTAACATGATTTTAAAAATGTTAAACCTACAACTCAAATTTAACAACTTTTTCTGCAATTTAAATAAACAAAACCTCTAATGTCTAGTGAGGAAAAACATCTGTGCACCCCTACCTTCATCACTATCTAAATAATCTAACAACTGTAAAATCTGAATCAGATGCACCAAATCAGGTAAAAATAAAGTGGTTAAAATTAGAGAGTTACACCTTGTATTAACCTCAAACAACTGGTCTGGTTTGGTCATGGCTTTGATTAATAACAGGTTCTTTGTGCCAAAGGAGGCAATACCAGCTATTAAATGTCAGGTGACTTTTTATGTACAGAGCAAATCTGCATTCCTCTCTCCAGCTTTTCTAGGCGAGTACTTCCTTTTCCTTGGCACTCTGTGACTAAACTACATGCTTCTTTTAATGTAAACACACGACTTGGAGTCATGTATAATGACACACTAACACATTATTACACTTTTGTTTGGTATTAAAACCAACTTACATGCATTTCATAAGAATGTAGTAACTTAACATAATCTTGTCATAAAATTTTATGAGAGAGTATATAACAAGCAACTGGTAACAGTCCTGAAGCAAAGCAAATATATTTCAATTCCCAACAGTACAACATCAAAATCAGTTATAGCTCAGAAAAGACACTAATGATATTAGTAATTTGTGCAGTTAGTAAGCCTCAAGTAAATATGACAGTTATTAAAGCCTTGCAGTTAGAAATGGAACAACAAACGAAAATCACTGAGAACACTAAACACAAATGTAAGGAAAAAATAAACAGAATCGGAAGTCCTTGTGTTTTTGTCTTGTTCAGGAGGCCATATTATACAGAGACACAAATAACTACAGGGTCTCCTACCTTGACCTGTCTGCATTTGGAGTTAATGAAGGGGAGTTAGGGGTTCCCTGGCATGTTGGGAGGGGCTGTTGGAGACTGTTGCCCCATAGTCCAAAACTGGGGGCTGGCTGCCCACGGCCTGGAACAATACCAATGTGGTCACACAAAAAAGAACTGAAGCCGCATCTTGAACGTCAGCCACAATCACACCTGACGTCATCTCTCACGAGTTCCCTTTTATAATGGCAGAATAAGAGAAGGAAGGATTGACTTTCACTTTTTTTAATGAAAAAAGACTGATGACATCAATAAATACCTGAGGCGATTTATCTCTCATGCAAAGAAAGATTTTAACGTTTGTTGTACATTTGGAATGTTTGCACGAACAAGAAAACGTGTGTTTAACAAATGTGCATTAGCAGGTCATACAATATCCTGAAAGAAGAGCTCATAAACACCAAGCGTTTGTATGCTCTCTGCTTGTGCACATTGCAACCATTTAAATATAAAAATGTTAATACCTCTTCAAAAGCCATGTGAGAAAAGGCACTACTAAAGCAGAAATGGGCGATACAGGTCGGTTTGATATTTCATTAAGAAACTTAAAACACAGGTCATTGTAAACAAATGTTTAAATCAGAGCTGAGGAATCACAGGCCAGGAGGGCCCCAGTGGGTTCAGGTTTTTGTTTCAGACAATATCTGCATTTAATTGAGCCTTAATTCCAATTAAACATTGACTTTTCCAATTCTCAAGAATCTTTATTCATTTTTAATAAAAGGAATTTAAACAACATGAAAAAGACTTACTGATGTTGCTTCTTAACAGTTACGGTATATGTTTGTTCTTATACTTCATTTCTTGTTAATAATCACTTAACTGCTCCTGATTAAGCATTTTGGTCATTGGCACCCATTCATGCTGTTTATTAATTATTACAATTTTAATACAATTGATTACTGGTTTGAAACACCACACTAAATTATGCAGTCATTTTCCGCTCTAATTCTGTAGTTAGAGTAATATTGCAATGTGAGACTTATATTTTTTGTTACAGATGATAAAGCACAAGAGTCTCATTTTTAACTGTCTTCTTTGGAACTCTTATTTTCTTTCAGTAAATTTAAGAGAACTAAGTACATACAGAGAAATCACCAGGAAACAAGAAAGGAAACAATTATTTAATTGCCATTTAATTAAAATATTGGTCAAATTAAAGTAACTGAATTGGCTGAAGCAAACACGTGCCCCCACTGCAGCTCTCCAGGACTGTAATTCCTCAGCCCTGCTTTAAATATGGTTAATATATTACATGTTCAGCACTATATATTTAAACTAATGACACACATGTGGCTAATACGGCTGGCTCGCCCAGTACTGCGGCCACGCAGCAGCTGGCGCCTGCAGCTTCTTCAGTGTGCCCGGGGCTAACAGTACTAACTACTGCACACCCCAGCACAAACAAGAACAGCTGTCATGTAAATACAGGACAACTTAAAAGAAATTAGATCAATATTGCATGAAATTAACCAGCTTCTCCCAACTGCAGTTCAGACAAAATTAAGCAAATTTATGAGTTATTTGAATCTGAGGAAATCTTTTAATATAAAGACAATAAAGTTGATATGGGTTGTGTATGAAGCACTGAGCAAGTATGACAATCAAAATTAAATTTTGATTCCGTCTTTCCAGTCCTGAAATAAAAAAAAAAGGCTGGGAGAAAAGTTAAAAAATCATGGTAGCTATTCAGTACAACAAACTGTGGCCTTTATTTACCCCTTGATGGTAATATATATATATTTTGTACTTTATTAATTCCGAAGGGCAGCAGTGCAGCTGTGCTGGGATTCACACCAGGCGACATCTGCACCCCGTCCTGATGTTCCACCCACTGAGACACCAGGCCACTCAGTGGTACCACTTAATGGTAGCTCTCTCCTCCATTGTTATCTGGCTTTAACTTTAACTTAAATTTTACCTTTTACCTTGTGCTAATAGCTGTTATTCATTTCTAATAAAATTTAATTTGTTCATGTAAAGCACCTTAAGACAATGAATAAAAACAAATTGAACTGAATGGTTGTATGCATGCATGGCCAGATCTGTGCAGATTCATACATTCCCAAGTAAATATTCATGTTAATAAATTTCACACTTAGGGTTAAAATGATGGCGCTCAATGTTTACAGACATACTGGACCGTATTCACTGTCGATAAATGAGGCCCGGGGATGTTTATAGTGTAAAAGGGCTCCCTTTTTCCCATCACAATAAGGACACTTAGAACTTGGTAATGTTGTCAAAAACTAACCCAAGGTTTCATGGTGAGGCATTTATAATAAAATTACTTTGACAACTTGCTATTCCCCAGTGCATCCACCTAAGGTCTAACAAGTAAGAATAGCCTGCAAGAACATAAATTAATCAAGTAAAAAGAGGTACAAGATTCCATGTTTTAGTAGCAAAAAATTAGTCTGTTAGTTACATCATGTTAGTCAACATTTCAGCTTAAAGCAAAGTTTCCTGTTCTCCGAATAATGTTCGATCATCTCCCCGTGTTAAGTAATTTAACTTTGCCTTGCAATATTTATCAATGTGTCAAATGGAGACTAGTATTTTACAAAATTATTTCCCAAAACACAAAGACATTGTGCGTGCTTCAGGCAAGGGAACTGCACAGATCCTAGTCCTGCACAGGGACAGATGGTGAGAACAGGTATAACATTAGATGCCTGAAAACAGACCAAACCTCACCTTTTATCCAAGCTATAAATACCAACCAATACTCAGAAATTATCAGCTTCAAAATGCACAATAAAACACTAGAAAATACAAATAAAATTTCCTACATTAATCTGTCTTTTTCTTATTGTCATATAGCACTGAGCCAGTTTGATTTTTTTAATCTAGTTTTGATATATTTGTTTATCTAATTTGAAATAGAATGTTAGTACATAGCTTTGTCATTCACAGAGCTAAAGACATCCAACAAGAAAGACCAGTGGGCACAAAATCCAGTCACAGAAAATGGCACAGAATCTGCTGCGTGTCAGCCTGCAAAGCTAAATAAAGGGTGGCACAGAAAGCTTCTCTTGGGCATCACAGCTCTTCTCCTTTCTCACCATTCTCAAAGAATAGATGTACACAGTCAGGGACTCTAAACACCAAAAGACCACAAAAGATGATAACCCAGGGATCCCTCCACATGGCCTGCATGCAAACTATTACCAAAGCCCACACCAACAACACCCCACCCCACCCCAAGATGAGACCAGACACACTTACAACCAACTTGGCCATGTGATTGGCACGCTGCCTGCGCAGATCGGAGTTTATGAGACCTGTAGTGAACAAATCGCCCACATAAGTCAACTTTTTTTTCCCCCCAAAACTGGACAAAATGTCTATCAGATTGTAGGACAAACTAACAGCAATTCTAATAATGTCTTAATAATACAGGGCTTAGTGTTACAGGAGCCTGGCTTTGCAGTTAACATTCAAGATTAACTGGAAGTCGGCGCACCTCAAGGGTACAACAGGATAAATTTCAAAATTAGTCTTCTTTGGCATTGTGATGTCTTTAAGCACCAGAGAAGTCATGTACACTCAGGACGTAAAGCAGCACCTGTTATAACAGTCCCTATGAAGAGGAAAACACACAGGAAGATATTCCCAGCCCGTGTGCCAAAGGAGTCAATGATCTTCCCCTGCAAGATGGTGAATATGATTCCAAACACCTGTGTGAACAAACACCTGTGAAAGTACATACTGAAGGACACACACACACACACACACACGCAGTTTAAAATGAGATGTGAAAGAGATCTCAGTCCTACAGCTTTTCTACTCAAGCAGTATGATCAGTCATTGCAGGCACAAGGTCAATTAAAGCAAAAGTTGGTAAATGACTACATTCATTAATTCCACAAAAGAACTTTTTCCAGTGTGTGCTTCAACAGAATGGTTGTTCCCAGATCAGAGCTTGGTCAATCTGGAAATCCTAAATGTACACATAGCCCAACACAGACTTGGCCATGTGACCATCTCCAGCACAGAGGTTCCTTGTGGTTTTGTAAATAACCTGAGCAGAGCAGTTGAGCAGCCCTGAGGAAGTGCCCTCGGACTCTGGATATGTGAGCTCCACAGCAAACTCAAACCCAAGAGGCAGATATCCCGTCATAAAAAACCTGCAGGTACAAGGTATGGAAGAGGGGTTAAAAAAGTAGCATAATGTTTAAATCTGTCCTGTGGAATAGAGCTGTCTGTATAACACAATACAATTATACCATTAAGATGAAAATGATCAAATGTTTCTTCTAAGTCATGAATAATAGAGTTTAGTATTAGAAGTTACCAAACAAAAGGTTTTTGAAGCAGAATGTTAAACCTTGGCCCTTTCTCTCCCTCTACTCCTATCTTAGACATTTATATATGCTGCACGTGTAGCTCCACAGCTACAGCAAGTAAAAACTGTGTAGGTGGTGAAAGGTATCACAGAGCGTTATCTAGTTGGGACAGACTGTCCTTGCTCTGAGCAGAAGACATGGGGGGAGGGCACAAGAATGTCAGAACTTTCTACTGAACACAACGTGGGGAATGGGCAAAAGGTATAAGAATGGACATTTGAAAAACATTTGAATTTCTCATGTTCCTGTCACCAGTGGTGTTCTTAGTTTTTATTTTCTAGTAGCAGTTTGTGAACATTCTATGTGAATAATAAGAGCACTTTAAATTATTGACATAAGTAAATATTTTAATCTACTTAATCTCCTTTCTTTAATACTTTTCATTGTCATAACCTTTATCAATATTCTATTTAATTCACATTATAAACAAATTTGGTCTTAACACTCCAACAATTTATTTAAAAAGGTTTGTTTGTTTATAATAAAGTGATAAAATAATCAGATTTAGGTCTAGGAATTTAGCATAAGAAGACTGTGAAAAGGTGCACTTCTCAGCTCTCTGCTCTAGTTCATACCCGAGTGAAGCAGCAGTGAAGAAGACGATCCACAGATGGCCCAGGTCCAAGGTGAAGGTGTACACCATCATTCCCACAAAGGACATGAAGTACACTGCCAGAGTGGTCTGCCTGCATTACAAAGGAACCTTTGTCAACTATTATTACACTTGCTACATCCTCTGGCTGTATGACAGAAAATCTGGAGTACAAGTGTTGTCTCCCTGGTACACAAAAGGTGATGGAGTATGAGCACGTAACAACATTTCAGTTGATAAATAATACACAAAGATGAAACAATGGAAAGCAAACATACAAAAGATTTGCGTAGAACACCCCCTTATGCTGAAAAAACAAATCCAGTTAGAATAGATAAATCACTATATGTATAAGTCCACGGATCTGGAGTCGGGCGTTGATTCGACCATTTCATTTTGTTTTGATGTGCTGCATGACCGACCACCTGTCACTTCTGATTTGATGCCAGAACTCCACTATCATACGACATCAATAGTACATGTAGATTTTACTATAGGGAGGTTTTACAATTCAGGCAGAAACACAGGTAAAAATGTCAACCACAATAATCACCAAATCTAATGGTCAGTAGGAGGCATCAATTATAACATTTTACCAGTTAAAATATTTATTTGCATTATGGCCAACTACCTACAATTTATGATTAAAACAGATATGAAACATCTGACATACAACAGTACTGTTTACTTATTAGATAATTACTGGAATTTAAAAAGCTGATATTAAAGTTACAAGAATAAAGCTAATTCATAGCTGTGTTCTGAAGGGAATGCATAAAGCCAAAATCACTTCTAGGCAGAAAAGGGCTGGATTTACAAAAATATATATTATATACTGGTAAAGACTATATATACTAGGAGAATGTTACTTACATTTATGTATCAATTTATTAATTAAAATTACACAGAGCTTTAAAATAGGTCATTACAATTGTGTTTACTGCTTCAGATTGTTATCAAAAGCTGTTCATCATAATAGAGGGCTATTTCACAATCAGGTTCATGGGATACTTTCCACTTTATCAGAATTTGTAACATTTGAGCAAAAGGGGGTTTTGAAAAATAATGCATTTTAACATACATAATGTACCAACACAGCCAATGGTACACAAAATACAAATAGATTTCACAAGAGGCATAATGTGAAATCAGATGACTGTCTAGAGGTAGCAAGTCAGTGTTCAGAATCAGGTTTAGAATTTACATGTTGGGAATAGATTGCTGATTCTAATCTGATATATTTTGGACAAATTCAGATGTCAAATTAAATCATTATGATATGTCCCATTCAATGACTTAGGAGAGCTGGAGGACAGAATATTGTAAATATCATCTGTCACAAAAAACAACACACATTTTCATTCAGCATTCAGTGATAAGCCAAAACAAAGGCACAGAAAGTAAGAAAAATTACCTTAGTGCTGATATTCGGTACAACAGCACTCCCACTCGTGTGATACTGCATAACTGTATCACAATTTATTGCTACTAGCCACCACACGTTAGCTAGACCCAGGTACATTTTCTTTCCAAGATACATTTATAAGCATGATGATTGCCAGTCCGGAGGGCGTGCATGGCAAATGGAGCACATAGCAACGTATCATACTATATTATCAGCAAGGTTGGCCAAAAGGCACATTTTCCTGCAACTGCCCAACCTCTCCACAACATCTTGTCCTGCTCAGCCCTGCTATGAGCAAACCTCAGACAGCTGTGTGCTGATGCAGAGACAAAAACAAACATGGCAGTTTGACTTGTAGGCCTTACTTATAAGTCTTCGTCCGGTCCAGCCATATTCCACAGATGAGAGAGCCCAGCATACCAGCAATGACAATAGTTAGACCAATCCTGCCAGCATTCACCTCTTCGCCCTGCAGGTGAGAGGGATGAAATTTTCTGTGGTCCACTCTTAACCCACCAAACACAGCACTTGTTCTAACTCTGTGTGTAGGCAAATGTAATCAAGTCACTCTATATACTTGTACAGTGTTGTGAATAGCCTGGAGCCTATTCCAGGTAGCTTGGTGCACAAGGCAGGGCACACACTGGACAGGGCATCAGTCCAATGCATGAGAAACACAGATGCACACAGAGATGAACACAAAGATGTAGACATACCCATGTGCAGACACAGAAACTAAGTCAAGTTTTAGGGTGTCCAATCCACCTAACCAGCATATCTTTGAACTAAGGGGTGGCCTCAGAATGCTTAGACTCCCTTCCTGTCCCTGATGTGGCTGCTAATCTCTGTTACCAAACGTAAACTCTGGAACATGAGAACGGTGCTCACCCATAGAGGAACAGACCTGAGCACCTAGGGGTTTGTGTTAAAAGGTCTGTGCCAATCTAACTTTTATGATTGAGCAGGACAACTTGGTGGGGCTATCATGTGGCAAAGGAGAGGTGGAAGGACCTCTTTAAGCTGTAGGTCCCACCAGTGTCTTAACCCTCTGTTACTCAGGTGTCGTAAACTTTCGTAAGTGCTCAGGTGGGGTGTACTGCACCCCATTACACTTTAGGAAAAAATGATGGTAGGAAATATTTTCAAATGCAATTTATTTATATAAATTAATTTATTTAATCTTTGATGAGCCCTCATGCGAACCTGCTTTCAAGGTTGTGTCTTCCACCATTTGTTTTTTCCTACATAGTAGTTGTGCTGCATCTGCTCCGTTTCATCATTATTGTCATCATCGGCATCTTCAACTGATTCTGCATCATGTTCATTGTCGCTGACGTTCTGGTTCAGAATCTGAATGTGACTCTAGTTCTATATGCTATAAACAGAACCCAGCAACAAAAACTTACCGTAAAAATTGTGATCGCTAAAGCTAGATACTTTGCAGGATTACTCAGGTGGGGTGCTACATACCCAGGTCACTGAAATTTGCTGCTTTTGGATCAGCATCCCCCTCCAACTGACGTGTCACACATCCATGCGCAGTGCGTTATGGATCTGACAGCTACTCAAGGCATCAAAGCTCACAGCTGTGGGTGTACAACACCCCACCCGAGTAACAAAGGGTTAAAGGGACAGTGTTTCATCCGCAAAAATAAGTGGAACGTCTGACAGGTGTCAGGTGTTTTCCTGGGGTGCGTCCTTTAGTAGTAATAGTAGTAGTTTTAGATCACTCTCCATTTTAAAACCTGATTTTAGCCATTTAGGGTATTGAACGGTCACTTTTAATTATTTATAATCATCATGAACAGCCACTTGGTCTTTTAAATTAAAGGTCACATTGTGCTGGATTAAAACAAAATGTTCTAAAAAGTGTATTGTATAAATTTTATGTTTTGTATTTTATATAAATTTTATTTTTGTATTTTAACTATTATTAATGTAAATAAAATTTGTATTTAAAATTTTGTCGGGATAATGAGAGATGAATGCCCACTCTGGAGAGGTCTTCTTTGGAAAATGGGAGGAAACTGGAGAATCCAGAGGAAACTCACACAAGCATGAGAAGAACATTCAATCTCCAGTTGACATTATATTAAATGAATTCAATATATGTACCACTCAGGAGAAAATAAACAATTTAAAAAGTGAAAGAACTGCGCCCCAAACCTTGAATATTGCCTAGGGTTTGACTGAGGCTGTGATCAAGAGACTTACAGGGTAGTGTATTATAATCATTCTGTTCAATAACGTTCCAACAGCATAGAAACAGCCCACGTTCAGTCCTGAAAGAAAGACGGAATATGAAAATTAAATATAAGCATTATTATAAAAGATTATGAACCTTTTGACTTCATGTAAGTCCAACCCTCCACCAAAAAAATTAAATTAACAGATTGGCTATAAGGCAGGAAAAAACACTGACAGTTAATCAGTAGCAGTACATTTTTAAAGGCCAAATATTTGCGAAAACATTATTACCAAACATTACAATGTCAGTTTCCACTTTTTTAACTTTTTTAACCCCTCTTCCATACCTTGTTTAGATTAGGGTTGTGGTAGCAGCAGGCTGAGCTGGCAACTGAGACTTTCTTTTCACCCATAATGGTCTTGAGCTTCTCTTGGGGGATTGATGTTCCCAAGACATACTCTACCCCGCGCATCCTGGGCCTACATCAAGATCTCTAACCAAACAGGAGGTGCTTGGCAACCATCTACTACGAAGTATATCTTTACTACATACTAGGTTATCCTGAATAACTGAGCTCCTCACCCTGTCATGGAGGGTATCCCTAGCAGCGCTGCAGAGAAACCTTATTTCAACCTCCTGCATCTGCAATCTTGTTCTTTCAGTCATTATCCAAAGTTTATGACCATAGGTAAAGATGGGAGACTCATAACCTGAAAGACTCATTTAATACTTTGTTTTCTCTTCACCACAACAGACTAGTATAATGCATGCAGAATTGCGAATGCCTATCTGATCCATTTGTCAATCTCACAATCTGTTTTCCCATCACTTATGACCCCAAAATACTTGAACTCCTCCACTTGAGGCAGTCTCTCCTCTCTTACTTTAATACAGAGTCCTCCCCAGTTTTTCTGAGAGACAAGCCTGGCCTTGGATTTTGAGAGGCTGATTCTCATCCCACCCATTTCACACTTGGCAGTAAATTGCACACCAGAGGTCATTGCCAGACGGGACCATGACATCAACATCTGCAACTAGCATGGATGTCACAACCAGCCTCCCAAACTGACAACCTTTCAACACTTGTCTGTGTCTTCATATCCTGCCCATAAAAATCAAGCACAGAAGTGGCAGTAAGGCATACCCTTGGTAAAGTTCAATGTCCACATTGAACAGACTTTGCGTAATGCCAAGTATTCAAATACAGCTCACACTGCATTCATACAGGGACTGGACAGCACACAGCAGTGCCCCAAGCGCCCTGTGTTCCTGCAGAACCTCCCAAATCACATGCTGAATGGGTGATTTTCAAATGATATGTAACCAGAAGAAAGAAAGTGAGTGATCATTGAAGTAAATGCATGTCTAACTGCATGACTTGTTATCAGCCTAGGTTTCTGTGACAGTAGTGTTTTTAACCTCAATCTAGGTCACTATGTCAGTATCACATTAGACTTTGGAAAGGCCATGAGAGCTGGTGTGAGTGTGATGTGCAAAGCACATGTAAACCAGAAAAGAATATTCCAATGCACCCTTACAGAGTTGTGCAAGGGAGAAGAGCTTGATTTATAGCCAGCACAAAAACTGCATTATTCCTCTTGAATAAAAGATTGGACAATCAAGCAAAGTGTTCACTCCAACACCCTTGTATAAACCTTACCAGAGAGACTAAGAAGTGTTATCCCTCTCTTTAGTTGGAACACACCATCTGCCCACCTTACTGAAATATGAGGACCACCACCCCAGTTTGCAAGTCCAATGGTATTGTTCTTCACCATTTTTGCAACACTGACGAGCTGTGTTAGCCATACGACTCCTACACCGTCCAGCACCTTCAGCATCTCCAGTCAAATCTCATCAACCTCTGCAGTCTTGCTACCACAGAAGCTGCAAACCACCACAGCAACTTCAGCAGCAGTGATGAGGACTGATTCACCACACAGTTCTGGCACTTTATCCTGGTCAGAGGGCATGTCCACTGAATTGAGGAGTTCCTCAAAATGTTCCTTCTAGAACTCAGCAGTTTCATCTAGAAAGATCAGTACCTCAATATCCCTGTCAGCACATTCCGAACGATGTTGGACCTTCCCCCCTATGGCAACAAACATTTTGCCAAAAATCAGTCTCCGTGGCGATTCAAATATTTTTCTGACAGCCAGAACTGAGAGCTCCCAAAATGATAGACTGCTAGATTTTAATAATGTTTACAATTTTCCCCTAATGTTTACAATTTTCCTCTAAAATTAAGGGTCATGCTCAACAAGAGCACAAATATGTTAATTCATTAAAGTTTTTACAACCCACTTCTCTAACGCACGATCAGAGAAGGTCTGAACTCTAATCAAAGAAAAGGAGAGGATACACTATTGAAAGGGCACCAGAACTACACAGAGCACAAACTAAACTTTAGTTTGCACGTCACCGGATTCTGGATCACGGTAGGAAAGTGATGCACCTAAAATCAAACACACTCGGGTCTAAATACAACAGACAAGTTAAACAAGTCAAAAGCCTGATTCAAAGTTATAGTGAGGGAAATTTAACTGGCTAATATAATACAATTTGCACAAGAGGATTTCCACAAAAGGGGTTTGCACTGAGGCCAACTACCATTAACAAAGATGGAAGGTAAAAATCAATAAATAACATCAGTCTGTTTTAGATGACAAGAAACTCTGGGACCTTTGAACACTGCTGGCAAAAATCTTGGATACACTGAGAAGCAAAGCACTCATGTTCTAATTAATCTTTGGATTTTATAAATAAGATTAACACAACATACACACAACAATGTCAGTCTATTTGCACTTGCCTACATATTTCTGGTGCAGCATTTGTGTTATCAACATGCGCTATACATGCAGTTTAAAAAAACAAATAAATACTACACAGTTGAACCAACTTGGGTGATGAGCCCCTTCTGTGCCACTGTGATAGTTAATTCGCCAATCAGGTTCTTCTCCAAAATCTTTGGATGGTCAAAAGAATTTCAATTACAACTGCCATGGTGAAAAGGAAGGCCAGATCATTTCATTCCACTTCTGTTAGGTCCAGCAACCAAGCTGGTGCAGAAAACATCATACATTGTTTGCCTCTGGACCACCTGTGTAAGAGAACTGTTACATCTGAGCAACACATGTTTGTACCCTGCAAAGGTCAC
Organism: Chitala chitala; assembly: GCA_025773905.1. Classification (NCBI taxonomy): domain Eukaryota; kingdom Metazoa; phylum Chordata; class Actinopteri; order Osteoglossiformes; family Notopteridae; genus Chitala; species Chitala chitala. The sequence continues at coordinate 13,788 of JABJVR010000991.1, forward strand.
TCTTTCCCAATTTGGCATGTTAGCACCATGCCCAGTGATAAACACTGCCAACACATGGCAAGGCATCAGTCTTGCTTACTGGAATGGTACAAACAATAACCTGACCTCTGTACTTCTTCCTTCTAAAAACTTCATTATATATCTTTTGATTAAGACATGTACCAAAAAAAGTTTACATTAAACAGAAAAGTGTACACAACAAATGTGGTGTTAGCCAGGCGATCAGGGTATATTAACACTTGACAAAACAATACTCAGACCAATGCTTATTACTTCAAGTAAGAGGCAAGTCTTAGGTAAGACAGGAGCACCTTAACATGTATTTATATGTGGACTCTAATTAGAAACATCTATTCAAACAGCCTTGTTATAGCTTTACAATGTAGTTACGTTTTCTTCTTAAACAATGCATTACTATTGTACTTCCATTAAAATGCCACACAGAGGAATTGTGAAAAAAAGGCCAGTAAACCCTGAAGCCATTTCAAATTGTACATCTAAACTGGTCACTACTGCAACCTCTCCTTTTGTTGTTGTTTGTAATAGTTGGATTGGAGAATCCTGCAGCACTGACTACCTCATGTGTTGTGTTATTTTACCTCCTCCTCTGTTCACAAAGTTTTTTGTGGTCTTCATTGCTCATTCAAGCAAAAAGACTTTGTAGCTACTCATTGCTTTTGTCTTGACTACAAGTGTCTTATTTACCAACTCACTTCATTGTCACATGACTTTGTCCACAGAAGCCACAATCAACACTTCCACTATAAATTCAGCTGATGAGCATCAAATGTCATCAAATGCGTGTGTAGTTAAAAGCTAAGAACTTGAGTAACCTGTACTTAAAAAGATTTAAGCTATAGTCCTAGACAATCTTAGTGTTACGTCAAGTTAGTTATCCACTTTAAAATCTGTAAAACAACCTCGTTAATAAAATGTAACTAGTGGAAACTCCCTTGTGCAATAACATTAATAACATCTGCTATCAAGATAAAACTGTATTTTCACTTTGGTTCTTCACATCACTATGCTACCCCAGTGAGTAAATAAACAGCTGGATAAGAGAAGGCTGGTTAAGCACCGTATGTGATGATCAGGAAGATGAAGGATCTGTTCCTAAGCAGATTCCTTATAGAGGCCACATAGGAGGTCTTCTCAGCTGACATGCTTCGGGCTGCTGACTGGGCCTGGGAGGGTGGGATCTGTGGCTGGTCCTGAAACACTGAGGAATACAGATGTAGGATGTCATGGAAACCAGGAACCGACCAACAACAGCATGCACACTACCAGGATCATGACTATGATGAAACTAAGGCATGCTAGCAGGATTTTACAATGGACTAACATGACAACTGTGTACCACCAGAAGTCCAAAACATGCATAGTCAGTAAAAGAACATGCCCAAGGTTTCTATTAAAGCTATGAAAGTAGAGCAATCATGACACACTGGTACTCATAGCAATACAGCAAGCCAATTTGTGAGGTACACAGATGTTGGGGGGGAGGGGGACATTTTACAAGCTGACTGATAACATGACTATGAACTGCAGTTAAGGGGCACTTTAAAGGGCACACATCCCTCAATATCTTTCTTTATTCAATTTTTTGCAAGAAAGACTCTCGGATGTTGCTGCCGAAATTTCAATACAGTTGTCTGCTCTTGAATTTTTTGTTTCAGTGTACTGAATATAGGCTAAGTAAATTCAAAGTAATGTACAGTAATATACACAATTTCATTTCATACTGTACAAAACATACCCATTAAAATGCCAAGAGAAAATCTCCATAAATCTAAATTAACAACCAGTAATTCCAGAGAAGCAAAAAACAGCTAACCTGGCATAAGCCCTCTGACACTGCCCACCTAGCTGAAGCCTCACTCACATACATAGGGCCTGCAGTTCAGGACGTGGAGGTGGCCTGGCTGCTGTCTTTGAGGAGTTTTTCAAATTTTAGACAAAAGCAATTGGTGTTTTGTCATTTAAAGCTATGTTGCTTAATACTGCAGCATATTTAAATTTGTATCTATTTATAGTCTGTAGGCCTCCAGGGCTACAGACATCTTTTATTAATGACTTTGGTGATTTTCTGTCTGATCTGATCATTAAGTTTGATAAGACTGTAGTTCTAGGCAACTGTAACACACATATTGACATAGAGACAGATGCATTCAGTAGTTTCGGAGTTTCTTATCCTTACATGATTCACTTGGCAATACTGAGCAGGTATCTGAACCAGTCCACATGCATGGGTATAATTAACATTTAATTATAACCCATGGCATTGACATGTCTCATTTACCAGTGCATCCATTAAATAATTCCTGCTTTGATAAATTCTTGGTCACTTTTGAGATTAAATTTTCTCCTCTGCCCGTTAAAGAAAAGGCTATTGTGACTCACCATTTGAATAGAGACAAAGTGGAAACATTTATGGATACTATGCAGAACACAGTTTTCACTAACAGTCCATGTATTAATGAAATTTCACATAACTTTAATACAGTGGTCTTTCAGACACTAAATAAAGGAGCTCCACCAAAAATTAAATACGTTACAACCACCAGATGCGCTCCATGGTTTAATGAATATAAACAGCGTTTCCTATTAAACACTTCAGCTAAATTAACATCTAAAGATGACTGTAGAAAGCCTTCCAGTATTACTAATTAAAATTACCTTCTTTAACAATAAAATCAGTAATAACAGACTGAAACCATACTCCAGTACAACCCCTTCAATGCCGCCAACAATTTTACATGCACATCCTTTTAGTGAGTTTGCATAAATCTAATTAATGCCTTAGCCTTAAAAATGAATTAACTATCAAGTCCACCACCTGTCTGCTAGACCCCATTCCAATGCAACTGCTTAAAGATTCACTAGACATTTTAGTAGGACCTTCAGTGAAACTAATGAACACCTTAGGCGTTGTACCCAACTCATTTAAGGTATCAGTTGTTAGGCCACTGTTTAAAAATACCTAATCTGGATCCAGAAGTAATTGATAATTATTGATCTATTTCTAATGTCCCTTTACTCTCTAAGATTCTGGAAAAAATACTTGCAATAAAGTTGCAAGTTCACTTGGAAGCCAACAGTTTATTGTTGCAAGTTGCAGTCTGGCTTCCGACAAGGACAGAGTACAGAAACAGCTTTGACTAGTGTTGTAAATGATATTACAATTTCATCTGATGGTGGGAACATGACAGCTCTCATTCTGTTAGATCTTAGCGCTGTTTTGACACCACTGTTTATTCTAATCTGGTGAACCAGCTTCAAACTGTCGTGGGCCTTAGCAGAACTGTTTTAAAATAGTTTACTTCTTATCTCACAAAGCGTTATTGTTATGGTCAAATGTGAAATGCAAGCACACCATCAACCATGTCAGGACTACAAACTGTGCACTAAACACTTTACATCCAAATTGCAGCTACTAGAATTATTACAGGAAGCAGAAAGTATGAGCATACAACTCCTGTACTGTCCTTACTCCACTGCAGAGCATCTAATCCAAACACTGAATAATCTCCTTAAAAACAGTGTGGATCCATATCTTGCAGTTTTGGTCTATAGAGCTACACAATGGCTACAGCCCAGCTCAACTGCTAATGGGCAGGCAACTCTGCACTACTGTACCCACACACCCAGCTTTACTCAGCTCCACTCTCCCAGATGGTGAAGTTGTGGCTCAGAAGGGAAGAGGATGCCAGATACTTTAACGAGCGTCACTAAATAAAAGATCTGAGAATATTGTCCCCAGGTGATGAAGTCTGGGGAACAAATACAAAAGTTCCTGTACCAGTGAAATGCAGCTACTCTGCTCCTTGACCTTATGTGACGGAATGTGATCCAACAATCTGTAATGTGGAAATGATGTTATTTGATTCCCATGAATGCTTCACCTGAGAGAAGTGTCAGTCCAACATCAACAATATTCAAACTCTGTTCTTCTGGCTCCTGTGGCACCCGTGGTCCAGCAGGAAAGCATTGCTAATTTATATTCTACTTTTAATCAAGGTCTGGGAGACCTTTGGTTAAGCCTAACAGGCTGGATTTAGTAAAGTATGAACATGAGTGTTGGTTGTTTGCCCATGATGTATGTACATATCAGAGTTAAACAGTTAACAGTTCATTCATTCACCTTTCAGTTTTAAATATTGTATGGTTATTTTGTATGGTTAAAAGACAGAACTCTACTCTTTGTTTTTCCTGTAAGGGGAGAAAAGGTGTTCTTTGTTGCCAGTACAGAGTTAGTTTGTTTGTTTGTGTGTGTGTGTGTGTGTGTGTGTGTGTGTGTGAGACAGTTTTAAGTGGAAGCCAGTACAGTAAAAGTACAGATATACAGTTTGGACTCAGCACAGTTGTTGTGTACCAGGGAACACAACATGGGGTAAGTGTATCCAAGAATCCCACCTACATCTGTTTTAAGATGGTTTATAAATCATAGCAAAATATACTTGATATCAAGTTTGAAAGCGGGTATAAATGGTACATGCGTTTAAGGGGTACACCTTTCCTATGGTTTTTAACTGGTATTTGGGAAAACTGGTTGGGAACACTGTATTATCCTCTCTCCCCCTTTTAAAATATAACAGGACACTAATTTTATGTTCAAACTTCTCTGTAGTTGTTGTCAAAAACACCCCTGAAATCACTTATAGAAAAACAGAAAACAAGGCAAGATACAATATGGCAAAAATATGGCAAAAATCTTTGTAAATGAGAAATGCAAGTATCACTTTGGCGAAATAAACGCTCTTAACACTCATTTATTAATGTCTTGGATTAATTGTAAATGAAAGCAGAACATGTTAAAACAGAGATATTATGCCTTACAGATCACCACCAGGATGAAGAGGAAAGTGGCCAGCGTGGCTGTTCCATAAAACATAATGTTGATGTGGTGGGCGAGCTGGTTCATGTCATCCACATTGGGCACCAGCATGGGGGGCACCAGGAAGCCAGTGGCAACACCAAGCTGAGGGAACACCACCAACCAAAAATCTAGCATCACAGACAGCTAAATCATTTCTGTACTCTTTAGAAAGAGTGATGCAATTAGTTTAATGTTCATGTGGCTGGTACCAAGACATTTCTTTAAAATTTTATCTAGCAAAATTTAATATCTATTTGTCAAATTGTTGAAGTCAATGAGTTCAGTCAATGGGTTATAAAAAAAAAGACTTAATAGTAACATGTTACTGTAGAAAGCCACGTTTACAGTCAGTACCCCATAAATAAAACACAAAGTGAAAAACATAAAAGTGAAGATGCATTTCAGAAAAACGTGAGTGAGGCTCTTTGCAATTTAAAAGATATTAAGTTAAACGGAAAAAAAAAGATTGTGCTTACAAGATGACTAGACCTGGAATTTTTTGTGTATGCAAAAGTCACATATTATTAAACAATTAGCATGAAAACGTATAATAATACAGGGGTGCCCACACTTTTTTGGCTTGCGAGCTACTTTTAAAATGACCAGGTCAAAATGATCTACCTGTATTTTAAAAATGCTAAATATATTTATTTCTACATGTAGAGTATATTTTTGCATATACTACATGCGATCTACCACTGGGCACCACTGTACCAATATTTCATCATGAGACTCCAGCATTTAATTCTGTAAAAGTTCTAAAAGTTCTAAAAATACATACCACACACGGCATATAGACACATACATACATTATATATACACACATTCAGAAAAATATATGCACATATATACATGAACACACTCACATGCATATACACATACATTATATATATATGTATCCAAATGTAAGGCCTTATTGCAGGGTTGCAGCGTTTATGCCGACAGGTGGTATTAACCGGTTTTAACGCGGTTTAAACCGCCACGGCGCAAAAGTGGCGTAAACTGGCAAAAACCCTTAAATATGCAAAATCAATGGTTAAAAAATTTTTAATTTGTGATTTAAATATTAGAATACTACGGCGGCGTATTACTGCCACCATACAAAAAAATATATCATCAGTTTTGTGTTTTAACACAAACCTTTTTGCGTTACAACAGAAACCTTTTTGCGTTTTTACGTAAAAGTTTTGTGTTATAACGTAAAACTTTTGCGTTTTTACACAAAATTTTTGCGTTTTAACACAAAGCAGCTCTGTGACGTTATATGGTTAAAGATCAAGGTCTAATTAATCTTTTAATCGTTATTTATTTTCTTAATAAACGGAATATTTTATGGAAATAT
>JABJVR010000992.1:0-20005 GCA_025773905.1 Chitala chitala
CAGGCTGTCACTGACAGTAATAACGGCACTGTCACTGTGCAGGCTGTCACTGACAGTAATAACGGCACTGTCACTGTGCAGGCTGTCACTGACAGTAATAACGGCACTGTCACTGTACAGGCTGTCACTGACAGTAATAACAGCACTGACACTGTGCAGGATGTCCTTGATGTCAATAACAGTTCTGTCGATGTGAATGGTTTCAGTAATAACAATAACAGATTTGTCCATGTGCAGGGTGTTGCTGATGACAACAACAGAACTGAGGAGAATTCATTTTTAGGGCCTGTGATGGGCAGTGGAAACTGTCACGTCCTTCTTCATTGCTAGCAGCTGTCAGGACTTTATGCATACTGTACAATTTATCTAGCACACTATTTTGCACAGAGTTCCGTCAGTCTGGGCACACCTGCAGGGACTTGCCAATAGATTCTGCTTCTCTAAGGAACATGACAGATCACTTCGTTTTCTCAAGATCATACGTACCCAGGAGCCTTGAATCTTCGTGCTCTTAAAACAAAAAATTTAAACTGAAAAAATTTTAAAATATAATAATTTTTAAAGCATGGACTTACAGGCAGAAAGCATTTTTGGTTTTAGGAGAGAAAGTGACAGGCTTAGAAAAGATTTTCTTATTGAATGCATATCTTGCTGAAGGAAATACACTGTTTAATTAAAGTTTACCCTCCAAGGGCAAAACAGCGACAAAGAAACAGTACTTTACTAGAAGCAGTGTTCCTTCAAATTATTTTTAAGTATGTGCATCATTAAACACATTTACCACTGTGTACAAAATCATTGTGTTGTTTTTCTTACTACATATCTTTGTTAATAGCTTACGTATTTTTGTTCCCACAGCAACAAAAATAATAAAAGGCAATTTAAAATTTTCACATTAAGGCAACTCTTTTTTTAGTTTTAGTTATTACATACTGTATTTAACTGCAATAACGTCATGAGTTTCATCTTGATATAAGTTGTCTGGCTGCGTTTAAATTTGTTTTAAAATGTGCTAATTAGCTTGCTCAGTCATTTCTCTCATGTTTGTTAAGACACCCGCTTTCTTCCCTGAATGTCTCTGCATTGTGAATACTCAAGTAACACATGTAACCTTTTTGTTGTGACAGAACCAATTTAGAAAAAGAAGACAGTTTTCACAGAGTGAGCTTGGCACATAATTGCTGTCCTTTTTTTTTTGTAATAATTGCTCTTCCGACTTGCGCCGTCACTCTGAATTACAGCTTCATTTTGTTTCGAGTGCTGGATTCAGCAGGACTGCGCCTACCGCTGGCCTCATTATAGGGACTGCACCTACCGCTGGCCTCGTTATAGCAGCCACACTTTTCACTCAGCCTTGGTGCTTTCTCATCACTGAGCCTTTTATCGCCTCTGGCCGCCACATTGACTCTCTGCCCGCCACTTCATCTCTCTGCCCACCACTTTGACTCTTTGACTCCACGCTCACCTCTCGTGTCTTGCTATACATCAGGGCCTGCCGCCAGCAAGTAAACCAGATGGTGTTTGGGACTGAACAAGAGTGAAGTCAAGAAAAGTGTGGGACTGATTAACAGAGAGGCTATCACATAGCCATATTCTGTAAAATGTATTATTAATACTTAAAAGTATTCAAAATAAAAAAGAGATTTTCCCAACGCTCTATAATATCTTTCACAAAGCATTTAACCTATGGCAGGGGTATTCAACTGGCGACCCACAGGTCGGATGCAGCCCGAGTCATGTTTAACGGACTGTTGATTGGTCCTTCTTAATTAAAATATTTGCAGGCAAATCATAATCATTATAAAAACATTTTCATTTGTGGCAATGCAGGTTTACAAGCTATTGACTTCCATTTGGATCTTAGAATTGGATAAATGGACAGCACTCAGGTGCTGTAATGTCATAGCATCTTAAAATGTCTGGCCCCTCAGGTGATGTGGTCTTCTTAATGCAGCCCCACACCTAAACTAATTGACGAGGCCTGACCTTAAGATTAATATCAGCATTTGGGAGTTCTCCTCTCCTGCATGGCACATTGTCAACAATGTGTCAAAAATCATTACCAGAGCAACCGTAAGGGTACCACCACTTTACTGTAAGCACCACTGGCCCATGTGCAGATCTGGGGTACTCCTGTGCCCTTAGAGTCTGCTTGGGTCACCAAAACAAGGAAGCCTTTGTCACTGCACAAACAAGAATACAGATATGGCACTTAAAAGCAGGACATTAGGATGAGAAATATTCTACCTTTTGCCCATTTAGCTTGAATGATATTATAATTACAGCATAATAAATTTATTCATTTGTATTGAAATTCGCTTTAACAAAGATTTCCCAGCTCCCGTGTTGTCTTCTCCACAATTCATTTGATATGCAACACCAAAGGAATGTTCTTTTAATCGATTGATTTCCAAGAACGTGGTTAGTCTGGAATGGGTTAGATGAAGGTAAGAGTCGAGAGAAAATTAATAGGTTTAAAATAAGAGGGAAAATGGCCAACGATTAATACTTTTTAGAAGGAGTCATGGAACTGTCAGATGTAAAATAATGGTATCGTATTTCACAGCACTGAACGTCACCTCAGCGACATGCTCCACTTTCTCCTCACAGACACACACACACAGACACACACACGGCCATCCACCTGAGACTCAAGGAGACAGAGTGTTTTTTTATGGGTGAGCAAACAGAGGTGAGATGAAGAACCTGACAGAACAAGGAGACCTGCCAAGATGGCCTGTGCACTCAGCCAGTTGTAAAAAGAAAAAAAAAAAGTCAATAAAAAGTTAAAAGTATGTGAAGGACATTGAAGACCCTGAAAAGTAGGTTTCTGACAAGGTGGGTCACATTTCAGGGGCAATATTTTGGCCCATGGAGCTGTCCCAAGCCAACCAAATTAGCGCCATAAACGCCAAACTACTGTCATCTATCTGCTGGACAGCAGGTAAACTTAAAAGCGTGAATGTGGAGCAGTAATTACAATGACATCACCTTCAATCGATTTCAATCTCCTATGTTCACTGGTTGTCTAAGCACTTGGGTTGCCTTTATAATTTGGCTCGTTAATCCAAAAGAATTTACAGACTTCATTTGCCCACAAATAACACATCCTCCACCGCTTTAGTACACAACATACGGCCTACAGGCCACATATCGCTGTTTCACAAAAGGAGTTCAATATTGGACGGTACTCCGGAAAAAGACTGCAGTCACGATTTAAAATTTTTCTGTCTGTCTATGTAGTTTCTTCAATTTTCTCACCTTCAAGGTTTATTTTGACATATTTCAAAAATGTTGACTACAGTCATACTTCTTGTATCTTCACATGGCATTTATCTTACCACACACAATCATGACCAGACTTTATACACTTAGTAAATGGGAATGCTGGGATTCCAACCAGGACACTTCTGCATCCCAGCCTGATGTTCCACCCATTGAGCCACCTTATGACCCACATGTGTTCAAACAGAAATACACATCAGACGGCCCTTTGACCTAACCACGCAGTGATACTTTTTGTTGTTTATGTCACTGGTTCCCAGAAAGCTTGCCCATGTGCCTCCCGAGTTCGTGCTCCCACAAACATGCACACATTACAAAGGAACTCCGCTTCCTAACCCTGCAATACGACAAGCTACTCCTTAGTCAAAAGACCAAAAGACTAAAAATTTAAGGATGCACCCATTTCAGCTGTCTCAATTTTATAATAAAGACAGTGTTACTTCATGTACTGTACAGACAGTTACAGAGTCTGGTAACTGATAACATGTTTCTAAATGGTGTGGAGTCATTAATTAAGGGATCTTTGTGCAGTGATAGAGACGACTTTCCTAAGGGCTGACTTATAGTGAATGAAGCAATTAAAAACACAATTGAAAGATAAGCAGAGTTAATAAACAAACTGATTGAATGTACGTGGTCATGTGGGGTCCATGTGTACAGGGGTCTGTGTGTGTGGGTGGGGGGGGTGAGCCTCCACCACTGCCTTTCAGTTTTTTTTTTTTTTTACTTGTTTTTTAAGACCTATGCAATTTCTTTAGATGTGCAAGCCATCAGATTTAATCGTTTTGCATTATCCCCTCAGCACATTTTGGTGAGGTGGGTATGTAAAGCAAGTTCTCCTTCACATTACGATCTGCCTTTTGAGGTTATCCTACAAAGCCAGTCGATGTTGTGTGAAGATCTAAAACATGCTGGCACAGGCGATGCTGACAGAGATTTGGATTTCATGCTAAGCTCGCTTCCTCAAATGACCGAGTGGGACTGAGGTTTCATCACTAGCACTCAGCAAAACTGCCTCAACACTCACAGAAACGTCCCATGCCTTCAAACGTTACCTTGGGACACAGACTCCTCAAAAGTCAGCGTCTCAGCGGACACAAATTTTAATTCTTAGCTATTCCGTATGTGGCTGTGGCCGGCAGTTTATTGAAATGATCCAAAAGCGAATTCCCTCATGATCTTTCTTTCTTCAGTCCACTCTCTTTTGTTTTGCCTCAAAGTGACTTCACCTGTGAATCTCAGAGTTTCTTCCCTTCATCATGAAAAAACTAAAAATAACACCTTTCCCAAACAGTGGTCAAACCTGCCTTGAATTCTTCAACCTAACCATTTGATGGTTTGTATGGTCTGCATTCGTTTGCACAGCCTTGGTTCACCACTATATACACAGAAAAGCATGTGTGCACTACAGTACGACAATAATCTTCGATTAATCATGTGCACATACTGCACTGCCATATACCCACCTTCAGGTCTATTTGGCTATGACTGCTTGATAAATGACAGCAGGACTTTTCAATTCAGTGAACTATATAATTACCTCCAGTGCTTACAGCAAAATAAAGGCTAAAAGAATATGCCATGTTGGTCTGCTGCGAGGAGTTTAATATTGACCTAATACCAGCTGTCGTTCACAAGTTTTTCTCTTTTTTTTTGCCACTCTGCCATGCCTTAGTGGCCAATACCAGCTTGTCTTTTCTTCAACCTCTTTGCCTGTCTCAGTTTTTCCAGGTGGTGGTTATCTGTTTAACTGTAGCAAAGCATAGCCTTACAACAGATGCAAGTCAAGCAACATTTATTAAAACCAGAAGTTAGGTCCTTCGCTTAGAATCATCTAATTAGACAAAGTAGCTTTGAAATGTTCTAATTTAATAATGAACATTTTAGTGTAATCTGATCAGGAGGTATGAGTTGGACTTTATTGCTTTCATTAAAGTGAAATTATTGGTACAAGAGCCCCAAATGTAATGTCTGAAATTAACAATGGGGTATTATATTATCTCCTGTACTACATTTGTGTTTGGTTGTTTTTGGAACTGAAAGGGTATGTAAATTGGAAGACATCCCATTGTTCAGACATTTTGTCAGAGAACTGAAAAATAAAGACTCAGACACAAGAAAATGCTGACCGTAAAATGTAAGAGTACAGTGTGTTCAGCCAGCCGTTTGATTTGCTGACACGCTGAAAGACAAAACTGATGGTCACCTCAAGCTGGTGTGGGCACCGTTTCTCTAATCAAAGGAAGATCATTGCTAAGAATATCCTGTCACTAACACAACAGTTACGGCAAAAAGGTTTAATGACCACTGTTGGAATCCTATCAAGCTAGTGACATTTGTCAAGTGTTTTTCTGATTCTAATTCAGTGAAATTGTCATAGTTACAAACATGTTAGACACAGTATATTATTTTCTTAAATTTATTAGAAAATGCAGAAACCACTGCAACGGAAGTTCTACAAAGTCTCAGAGGTTTGATCATTGAACTGTATCATTCCTTAGCAGTGGCAGAACATGCCCTAAAAGTTAACCTCTCGTGGTGCTGATGTCAAGGCCTGGGGTCCAGACAGGATGACTGTTTCCATGAAATGGATGCTTTTAACTTATGTGGCTTAGTTGTATGTTGTACAGACAAACAAGTCAATTCCAGGTCGCACTCAATGCCACAGTGCAGTAAAACATATGAACATCTCACCACAAATTCGTCCATGCCAGTGTTTCACTGGTACAAAGCAAGCACAAGGTGGCCAGCATCATCCAGCCTGCTATTTTAGAAGTCAGGTGATATGTCACCTCAAAACAAGTGTGAACAGAAAGTCAACAAACCAGAAAATGAGAAGACTAGACAAGAACCTGCTCAATCTGCCAGCCTGTCATGTCAGCAAACACCAAGAAGCATAAAACAGAAGTGACTTTAGTATCAGAAAGCACTGACCCGTGTTCACATACACAAAGCTCAGGCAACACTTGTTAAAAAAAAAAATGTAATAACTTACACACAAAACCACTGGCATGACTGTGTATAAGAACACTGCTTTGATGTGGGTACAGATGAAACATGATTGTGATCTGGACATCACAATCACCCACAGTAATCAAGAGACCCTGTTTCAATAGCTAACCCTTTCCTTGTATTCGCTCTAGCTGACAGAGTATCTTACAGCATGCTCCTTATCAGTAAACCTCTGTTGCTCTGCACTGACAAAAAAAAGAATGAATGCTGCCTGCAGGCCTTGAAGTGGGACAGGACTTGTTAGATACACATTTTTGGTACTTGCATACTGCTGAGCACCAGCCCACGTCAAGCAATAACTGCGTCCATATGAAAAACAGATCCCCATAAGTCCTAAAATCAACTCACAGCTAATATGCACATCGACAGCATCACCAGCACTAAAAAGCAGATTTAGGATCTAGTGACTGGTGTGACGGATTCAGAGTGGTAATGTTTAAACTCTTAGACACTATTCCAATTATTACACAGTAAATCAAATTTGGTCTATGCCACCAGTCAAAAGTTTGGACACACCTTCTCCTTCAGTGGTTTATCTTTATTATTTTCGACATTGTACGTTAATACTGAAGACATCCAAATTATGAAAGAACACATGGAATTATGTAGTAAACAAAAAAGTGTTAAACAACCCACAATATGTTTTATATTTTAGACTGTCCAAAGTGGCTACATTTAGCTTTGATGACAGCTTGGCACACACATGGCATTCGCCCAGCCCAGCTCTGCCACAACTACTGTACAAATCCATATTATGGCAAGAAACACTTAGCCAAGTAAAGAGAAAAGACAGTCCATCGTTACTTTAAGAAAAGACGACCAGTCAATTAAAAAAATCTCAAAAACTTTGAATGTATCCCCAAGTGGAGTCGCCAAAACCATCAAGGGCTGATGAAACTGGCTCTCATGAGACGCGTCCCAGGAAAGGAAGACCACGAGCCACCTCTGCAGCAGAGGATTCATCTATTAGAATTACCTGCGTCAGACACTAATTTACAGCACCTCTGATTAGAGCACACATAAATGCTTCTCAGTGTTCAAGCCGCAGTCACATTTCAGCATCCACTGTTCAGACGGGACTGCGTGAGTCAGGTCTTCATGCTCGAAATGTGGCAAAAAAGCCATTACTTCAGAAGAGACTTGCTTGGGCCAAGAAACATAAGGAATGGACATTACATCAGCAGACAACTCTCCTTTGGTCTGATGACTCCTAATTTGAGATTTTTGTTGTGTCTTTGTTAGACGTAGAGACAGTGCCTGAATGTGTGGTTCCCACTATGAAGCATGGGGGAGGAGGTGTGATGGTGTGGCGGTGCTTTGCTAGTGACACTGTTGGTGACAGTCAAAATTGAGGGCACACTTAACCAGCATGGCTACCACAGCATTCTGGAGTGACAACCCATCCTATCTGGTTTGCACTTAGTAGGATTATCCCTTGTTTTCCATCAGGTGCTGTGACAGAGTGCTGCATCAGATGGCCTGGCCTCCCAATCTAAATCCAGCTGAGATGGTTTCAGATGAGCTGGACTGAAAAGTGAACTGAAACTCCTTCAAGATTGTTGGAAAACCAGAGAACGCCAAGAGTGTGCAAAGCTACCATCAAAGCAGAAGGTGGCTGCTTTGAAGAATCGAAAATATCAAACATATTTTGGGTTATTTAACATGTTTTTGTTGAACACGTAATTCCTTGTTTGTTCTGTCACAATTTCTTCAATATTAATATATAATTTTGAAAACAATAAAGAAAACCAGTGAATAAGAAGGTGTGTCCAAATGTTTGGCTGGTAGTGTACCTCAAAATGAAAACAACCAACTACGCTTACCTATAATATCAGACCACAGAGTTGGCTATGTGCACAACTGTATACTCTCAACAGAACACGCATCGTTTATTTACACATTTCATCACAGTTGAAACGGAGACCAGCAGCCTCAAACAATTGTCAGTGTCTGATATAAGCGAAACCAACAATGTTTAAAAATGTTCCTTTCTTTATACATGTTTTGTGTTGTGATGAAATTTATACCAGATAATACAAATTAGCTATAGATATAGCATTTCACTAATAATTCACATTGCAGACGTTAAGCATAAGGGGTTAAAAGCTGCTAATGGATGGTTAAAGAGTAGACGTCCTCGGCACAGTTCTTCTTCTGATATTCAGTATGCATGTCCTGGATACACACCTACACTTTTTGTTTTCTTTTCTTCAGAAATTATAGTTACATGGTAATCTATAAAAGATGCTTTCGGTTAGCTTTTTAAACCTCAACAAAGGCAAATTTATGGCATGTTTGAAATACCAGTAAAATTTGTTGCTTGTCATATTTGCTCTTTTTAAAACATGAAATCACTTTATTGTGCTGTGGGTAAAGCCCATAAAAATTATGCTGTAACGCTAAATGGAAAACGGTACTTGTGTGAAATTTATTTCTCAGCAGTGGAGTTTAAAATTGATTTCATTATTTGCAGACATTTATCAATGTTGCCCCAGGAAAAGCTTGAACGTGCATTGCCATGATCTGCACAATATTACAGACAAGATGATTAGTATGCAAAGCTAAAAGCCTGAGGCCTCAGCTGAGGGCACTAACCAGTGTGCTGTCCTCTCTATACAGAATGACATCAGCATGGCGGCGGAGCTATCACCCCAAATATCCGCTATGTACACACCTGTAGGTAACAAACTGTTTTATAGAACTACTGTATTTTATAACTATGAACTGCTATGAAAAAATATACAGCCACATGACTCCCTTTTAGAGTCTCGTGGAAGTTGTTAACTGAAATGGATTCAATCACAGAAACCAGTTAAGCCTGTGTTAACTTGGCTGACTGCTGTTCCCACAACATACCATCTACATACTGTAAGATAAAAACAAGTTGTCTTAACAGCTGGGAGAAAATGGACAAATTTTAGAAGTCTTAGCTATAATAAATGTGGCCATGATTGTCTGTTCCCTGGCATTACCATAGGGAAAGCACACTGCGTTTTTAATTCATGATAAAGCAGTATACACAACAAATAAATAAATAAACAGGTTCTTCGACTTAATAAACTTTAAACAAATTAAATAATCTGTACTTAAACGTATAAAAAATAAATGAATATTTTTTTGTGTTCTGGGATGGGCTCTGGGCTTCCCGCGACCCTTAACAGGAAAAGCGGTATAGAAGATGACTGACTGAAATCTTTTTTTCCGCATTAAATAAACAGCGCGAATCTTAGTTTTCTAAAACTGCAGTGACTGAATTATTTGAAATATATGTGATCTGTTAGCAAGTTATGAGCAAACGTTGCGCATACACAAAATGTTGGGAAAATCATCGATCAGCAGAATATTACTTTTTGCAGTACATATTCAGAATATTGGTATGTTGAGAAAATTTGAAAAAGCCAATTTTAACACCATGCAAACAATCTCCAATATACGAGTTATGAGAGAAAAAAAAAACATAATTTTGTTAGATTGGTAGCAATTTTTATATCAGCTTGCTAACAGTTCTTATTATCTACTGTGCGTTCCCCAGTTTGTGCAAGTTAAACATGAAACTATAGATTTATTCTTTGTAATGAACTAATGTTTTTTTTTTTTACATTTGCAAGCGAACATGGCACCATAACCCTGTGACAAAGTGTGTTAATATTAATGTTGACTGTTCTTAATTGTTCAGTTGCAGAAACACCGAGGGAGTCGGTGAAAGTTTGCACATGCTGTCTTGCTCTTAACTAATGCACATCCTTATTTTTATTTATTGCTTTGTATTTCTAGTTATTGTTTGTGATAGCTAATTGTGTGTTTTCGTTTTGCTGAGGGCTGTCTTGTTAATCTATAGGTGCAAACGCTTTTTGTTTTTCCTCAGACAACATATACTTGTAAGTATGCAGATTATCTTTATGATTCTTGAAATATTTTTCAATTTTTCATAAATTATTTTTTCCACATTACTGACAGTTGCTCACCCCCACCCCCCCTCGGAGGTGTGGGAATGCAGAGGTGTAAAACTGTGAAATTGTCCAGAAGGTATGAATAATTAAATATTTTAGGCTTAAACACAGGGATTTTGGCAACAATTATCTGTGTGTATGTGCAAATTGTTTGCCCTTATACATTAAATTTTTAGAGAAAACAAACATAAAATGCTTTGGACCTTCTGCAAGAGTTGGTGGTATCTGAAAGCCCACAGATGGACTGTCTTTTTTACAGTAAGAAGTAAATTTGGTGTGAAAATATTTTGTGTAGAATTTTAAAGTTAACATTCTTAATTAGCGTTATTTTTTCTTGCTCATATCAATGCAGAATTCATGTGGATTTCAACATTGCTGCTAGTTCCTGGAACCACTTGATAGATAGTACACCTAACCTGACAGATTGTACATCTAACCTGATTAAAGAATTCAGCTGAAGGGAGGGACTGCTGAAAAAAAAAATCTAACTTACGTCACTGATTTACAAGGTGTGTCCATGATTGTTTCGTATTGAGCAACGAATTAACCCTGCTCTGGTACCATGAAAAAACTTACGTTGAAAGAACCATGGGGTCAGTTTGACCACATTGTAAAAAAAACAGTATATTACCAGAATAAACACACTGCTTATTACAATATTTTGTTTTTCTCCAAATAATACTGTACAAGAAATGTTTGTGCTCAAATTTTGTCAAACAGAAGTGTATTTGTCTTAGGAACTTTCAAAAATAGAAATGACTGTCACGATCTTGCTTCTCCTCCAAATCTGGTTCATTTGCACTTAGTTCGCTGTGCGAGTCTGACTCTTAATTTGGGTTCAGCGTCGCTTTCATCCCAGCTGAAAGTGTCTTGAACGTCATCATCATGTTCACTGTTAATGTCGCTAAGGTTAGATAAAGACACCAGAATGTCTTCGCACAGCAACCCCCGCCATTTTGTTAAGCTGAACAGAACCTCAAAATAAGAGCGATATACGTATGTTACTTGGAAGGTACTATGGGGTCGATCTGACCTCAAACGGAAAAAACGTAAATAAAAAATAAACAGAAAAACACAAAAACTAGAGAACGTGTGTCGCATTACTAGGATAGCCTCACAGGAAAATGTGTGAAAGGTGAGGTCTCTAATCGTGATAGTTTCAAAGAAAAATGTGATTGAAAGAGGGGTGGGGTCAGAGAGCCCCCATGGCACCAGAGCAGGGTTAAACCACGAGCTTATGCTGTTTTTAATTTTGGATTTTAAAATCTTTACTTTGACTCTTTCTCCTAGAATAACAAATTTTATATAGACATAAGCTCGGATCCCTGCGCAGAGCACTAGACGAGGATTAGCCTGCTGAGCCAAAGACTTAAGTCTATAGCGCTAGGAGCTAATCAAACTCTTGTCCCGATCCTGGGGGTGACACTGTCAATGCAGCCAACTCACCTGCACCGGTTGCTACATTATGACAGGCACTGCTGTTTTGTTACCTTGCTTCACTGACATTCTGTTTATATCATTTGTACATTATGTGATGATAAAGTTAAAATTATTTTTAATTACTGCTAAAGTGAAAAGAATCATAACCTTAACATTTATTTTTAAAGTTTAATTATAAAATTAACACAAATGTCACCTTGAAAAACATTAATATGGTCTTAAAATGTAAGAGTACCAAATGTAACTTAGGGTTTGACAATACCCCCTTTGTCAGGTCCACCCCAGCAAGTGGAGAGGTGGACAAAACAGGAGACAGGGTCTAGAAAAGAAAGGAACTTGTGAAGCCTAAAGGAGGCAGACAATCTGAGTGATGCACATAGGAGGCCAACTCCAGGAAGGATTGGGGGAAGGGGTGGGGAAGTCTTGAAACCACAGGAGGATTGAACCTGGAGACAGGGATTTTGAGTGCCAGCAGTCACCAGGTGGGGGCATTGTTATGTCTGGGTACTACAGGTAACCCCACCCAGGGTACCACTCCAGTCCATCAGGGAACCTCACTGGAGGGGGTAGCATGATCAACGGGACATGTCTGAGTGGCGACAGCAGCCATCCTAGCCTGGCTCCATCTGGTGCACCAGTTTTGCCCAACCTAGCAAAAATTGAGCTCAGAAGTCAGTGTCCCTCTCCAGATCACTGTCAGCCTCCTCACAGCTCAAGAGAGGAGCTGTATGTATGGATGGATGCCCATCAGAGCTCAGGAGAGGAGCTCTATGTATGGATGGATGCCCCTCAGAGCTCAGGAGAGGAGCTGTATGTATGGATTGATGCCCCTCAGGCTTGAGGCTCAATGCACCCACCCTGACAGTTCCTGTTATCTTCCGGGTTTGGCATCCCATAAGAAAAGGACACAGCTGGTCACTAAAGGTCTTGAAAGAGGTCCTCAGTCCCTTTCAAGACTTGAGCCCTTGCCCCCATGAGCTGCTGAATGGCAAAGGCAATCCTGTCCTTCTCCACCTGGCATTGGCTTGAGTACATATGTTTAGAAAGAAATGGTTAAAGAGTCCAAAACAGCAGGTAACGGTGGCTTAATAGCACTCCCTTTTGCTAGACCTTTTCATTTGGCCAGTTCTTTTGTAACGCTTCCAGAAAGCGTAGCTAGACAGGCGAGGTCTATTGTGCAAAAGAGTTTTATTACAGGCTGGTAATAGGGACCATAGTAAGCAAACAAGCGAGCATAAGCAGAACTTCTACATCACACAATAACCCACAAGGGTCTAAAATGAGAAGAGCATATATAGTGAACACAAGGAATTAAGAAACAGGTGAAAGCAATAAATCAATGAAGAAAGAGTGCACAAGTAAAATTAACAAAGGAATAGGCAACACAGGAACAAACACCTAGTGGACAAAGAAGGACATGGCAGGCTAGGGCATGAGACACCAACTGTAAAAGAAATCTTTATATAATAGGAAACGTTATGCTGTATATTGTTAGTGCTGAGTATACTGGAAAGAAGCATTAAATTTGATGTAGATTAATCCTAACAAAGAGTGTTAAGTGCTACGTTTTAGGTGTTTAGTGTATTTAGTCTGTCATACTAGCTTGTTAAGGGCTCCTTTCCAACACTTGCAAAGTGACTCAAAACCATATGTCAAACCAAAATATGAACATGCATGTGTACTCTACATACATGACTTAACGGATTTTCCTTTTAAAGTCACTGTGTTGTCCTTTATTTAAAACTCAAACTTGAGTTTGGTGGGGGGGGGGTAACTGCGATCTAGTTTTAAAGATGTTAAGTGTTATTCTGTTATGGAACTATACTGTGGTTTTCGAATTTTCATGTATTGTTTTTAAGTTGCACTTCAGCATCATGACCTCATCGTCTTGAGTTGTTACGTTTCGTCATGTTCATTGGTTGTAGGAAAATTAAAAGTGAAATGAAAGTTGTGTGTGGTAATTTTGTATATGTTTTGATTGTTAATTTTGTAGTGTGTGAATCTTAAAAATCACATGGTATGTTAAACTCATTCTTAACTCATACCAATAACAGGATTATAATACAGTGCAACCCAATGAATTTGTGCCATCTGTAATTTACAGTAAAGGACTGGAAAGCTTGCAGTAATTACAAAAAATTACTGTAAAATGCATGCAACATAATGTTGTAACTTTATTAAATAAATTTACTGTAAACCCTTTTTGTAATTTCAGTAATATACCGATAGATTTACAATGATTTTACTGTAGTTGTACCTTTACTGTACTGTAGCTGTAAAAACATCACAAATTTTACTGAAGAATAAGTAGTAGGATACTGTGTGTTTAGGGCGGATACTGTGTGTTTACGGCGGTTACTGTGTTTTTAAATATTGTATAATTACAGTTAAAAAAACTTGCATGTAGACAGCTGCCTCCGTTAAGGACTTTAAACTACTAATGCAAAATACCTTTTGTCTCAGATTAACAACAGGGTGGGACGTGATGAAAATCCACCAAAACAGAGCCAGAAGATTGAGCGTGTCAAGTTTTTTGGTTACTAACTTTTACAATATTTATAGAAAATGGCTTTTATTGAAAAGACATTTATGAAGAGCTCAGTGTGGAACAGTCTTTTTGCTGCTCTCAAAGTATATTAATTTTTTTGTTTTTAACGTTTATATACTGTATGTATAGACCGTGTGTAACCACAGCATGCCAATGCTGAGCTGTAAAAAGGACTGGCTGAGGGCTCTCTCTGGACCTCATCATTCATACAAGAGCACGACAATGAAAACCTTCCCTTCTTGAACCATTTTTCCCCACAAAGTGTGAAGAAAGAAATGAAGTTTCAAGTCACATCCTTCTGCGGCTAGACAAAAGAAAGTCATATTTGTTTTATTCATCAGTGTTATTTCAGATAAGAAAAGAAAATGTATCTCTGGGTAACGAACATGCTACCATTATGTCTATTCATGAGGCCGTTTGGTCTCTTCTTTTTCATTATGCTGATTGACTAAAGGAATGATAAACATTCCTAAGAGTGCTTAGACAAATAATGCCATTAACAGCGAAAATCAATGCAAAACATTCACTGTGTGTAGATGCTAGGCTAATTCAACCTTTTTAACCTTTATCAGCACAACATTAAAGTAACTTTCAGAGGTGAGAAATGTGCATTAGATGTCTGACTGGAGTTCTACACAGCTTTCTAAGATGAGGACATTTTAAGGCCCGGTCCAAATTTATTCAGGAGCCAAACATGGCACAAATGACATGATGCTGTGATAAATATGAGCATTTCAAAAATGTTAATAGTTGAAGGAATCAAAAGTTTTTCAGTGTCATGTGATGTAACTCCGTAACCTCTTTGTTTCTATGAGGGAGGGGAGATGTCAAAAACTGGGGTAACATAAGAATATTTATATGGGAAAATACACAAGAAATAGGAACTATGTGCAGAAGTGAAAAGGTACAATACAATAATGACATGCAAAGGGTTACAACGGTGAGCAACAGGGGTGTATGGAGGGGAAAATGGGACGGGGAGCAATGCCAAGGACGACAAACTAAATCAATCTACAAACAAACATGACACAGATTTAATATCCAAACAACATCCTGCTGCTCTACAAATGGTGAAAACAAAACACACAAGGGTGGCATATACTCATGACCTAATGTGCTACACAAAAATAACACTGTGTGTTACAACTGTGGAGGGCCCCCAAGACTGTCCCAGATTCCCAGGTCACACAATAAGAGGTACTGTCCCGACACACCAAGCAAATACATTAAACACAATCCCACACAATATATAAAACACAAAAGAGCACAAAAGTCAGTACAAACAAAGGAACCAAAAACCCTAAACAAAAATACCTTAAAATAATGCAAAAAAAAAGAGTAACTCACAAAACGAAGGAATACCAAATGGCGCAATCTGTAGCACAAACCTAAAACAAACAACCAATTAACTACAACAATAACGAACATCGTCCAGGTAGGACTTTTAACTTTTTCATGGCCTAGAACTGGAAATGTGTGGCTTCATCTGAAAGGGGTTCACCTGTCCATTGCTCAATGATTGATGGCTTCAGAATCCAATGGGCTTGGTCCATTCCATCTCTTCACACAATGTTTACAAGGGCAAAGTGTCAGAGGGCTTACGGGCAGTAATGGTTTACCCAGTTATATCCGTGGACATAACAGACAGTAATACAGGTCTGGTATTTAATTCCACGTTGCATAGTCTCAATGTAATATTAATTTTGCTGATTTTGCATTTAACTCCACATTACATAATTTCTCTCTGGTAGTAATTGATTTTGAATGGCCCTTCTGAAAACACTGAGACTTTCTTCATGCTTATATGGCCTGCCTGCATGCACATACCAGATGACCCAGCACTTTTGTTCAGGAAAAACCTTCCCCTGTTTTGTACTTTATAGACTCTTGGCTCATTGTCTTCACAAATGGGTTGGAACGATTATGTAAACGCAAAATTAAACATGGATGCTAAGTGACAGGCTATGTCCTGAGCGGAACAATTTTATTCCAATTCGGAGCACATAAACATAAGGGCATGCTTTTGCATTTCCTCCTTTTGTTTTTTTTTTCTTCTCATTACCAGTAAGCCACTTCCGCCCATTTGGCATGCAACACTAAGCAATTGAGGTTTCAAATTTTTAGCTTGGCAAACTCACAAAAGGGGCTAAACCCCATGTCTTACTTTCTTTAGACGCCGCTAATCTAGCCACACGACACTGCAATTTGTCACTTTAAAACGTTAGTGGGTTCTGCCAGCCGAGGAGCTGATGGTAACAGGCATTCCACAAAGCTCGCATTGTGAGGGCAGCTCAGAGAATTAGACCTCTTGGTGAGTCTGTCTAGAGCTTTCACTGTGCGGACAAAGAGAGCCCCCCCCCCTTCCCTCTACTTCAATTCCTCAATGGCTTCCATGAGGGAAAACTAAACTGCTGTCAACACAGAGAAGTACATGTAACTTTTTTTTTTAAATTTGCCAGTTTTTTATCTCTCAGTATTCATAAACTTCTACCAAGTAGCTAAGGCTAAGCACAGTGGTCAAATATTTCAGACACACAGCACTGTCATAAAGCTGGTCTTCAAGCAAACACTAAGTGTTTGAACCTTGATTTCCCACCCAGTCTTGTACATGCTTTCACCCTCAATCCTCAATTGGTTTTAGACGCAACAAAAACCCTTTCCACTCTTTGTTTGCACTGGGGAAGCCAGTCCCAGAATCAGAAGGTATCAGAATCCAGACATCATTCCATCTTGACACATGTCCTTGTCTGGATGGCTCCCAGCATGAGGGCTAGAAGTTTTATTCCTTTTTTGGGCTTCTAGACAATCACAGCCTCATTAGTGGCTTCCTAACCACAAATAATTTATTGCTGTTTGAGTCCTTCCACATTTGTTGTCATTTCTTTGTGAATCTGTGAACTAAAACCTATATATACATATATTTTAAGTTGAGGCTCAAAGAGATCACCATCAGTGGGAACAGTGTTTAATGGCTGCCTGACCTCTTAGCATCACTTACCTTCACAAAGAAGGCCAAGTTCCCACTATTTAAAGCTTTTCAACATCCACAGTTGTCAAGGAAACTGAATAAGACTCCACAGCAATGCTGTCCAGCCTGTAAACAACTACCTCATGCAGTTAAAAAAAAGGACTTGAGAAAATTGGTTTTTATTCTCCATCTCAATAAGGGTTAAACACTGCTCTGCCTGGTTATATAAAAGCAGAAGAAAAGATGAAATACAACCCTAATTCCAAAAAAGTTGGGACGGTATGGAAAATGGTTTTAAAATAAATGGGAGTCAACTGGCAAGTTTGTTCACCCTGTACTATATTGAAAACACAACATCAGCACATAGTTTGATGTTTAACCATGTGATTTTTTTTTTATAAATATGCACTAATTTAAAATCTGGTGGATGCAATTATAACATCCTCCAAAAAAGTTGGAGTGTAGGCAGGCCACTGTAAACCGCTTAATCCAGTTAAGGGTTGCAGGAAGCCTGGAGCCCAACCCAGAAGACACAGGGCAGGATGCCAACCCACCGCAGGGCATACAAGGATGCCAACCCACCGCAGGGAATCAAACCCCAGACCTGACGGTGTGAGGCGATAGCACTAACCATCGTACCACCAGAACTTCACTAACTATATCAAAATAACTAAACGAGCTAACAACACTCACCAGAGAATGAAAAACATTATAATTAGATACTGTGTAGAGATTCAACAGATTATAAATTATAAACCTATTTAAAGTTACTTTGACTTAGAAAAATTAACTTTGTCACTCCTTTCTCTAATCCTTTCACTCCGTATCCTTATGAATTCTCCTCACTCGTTCTTTCTTTTCCTTGTTCCCAGATAGGAAAACCCCATGTTTGTCCCTTTTCTTCCACTGCAGTGCCGCCACTGTCTCGGCTGCACTACTGCAGATCTGATTATTACATAGAGAAGCACACATAATAAACTAAATACACAAAATAACCTTACCGAGGTAGACCATTAATTTTGAGTGGGTTACACTGTACTATAACTTAACTGGTTCACCTGTTTCTCATCATTTTGTAAATTCAGCATCATTCAAGTCACATTACTCTCCTTTTTATTACTATTTCTATACTTTCCCAACATTTTGGAATCATGCTTAGAAATTCACGCAGCAAGAAACCGCACTGCCAATTTCTGTGATAAAAAAAAAATCAAAAATCTTTCTTCTTTTGAATGTGGTTTATTTCCTGTAATTCCTAATCACAAAGCGCTAAACTATTCACAATACTGAAAAATTATGGAGAGAAAAAGGACCGCTAGTTATATTACAAATAAAAGGTAAAACTTTTTGATCTCAATTGACTTTTATAAAAAGGATTTATTTTCCTCTGGTACATACAGGATATGCAAATTTCACGAACAATATGGAAAAAATAAAGTTTTTTTTTTTCTTCCTCCATTTAGTGAAATACAGTTTAGTGAACAGACATCCTGCTGCAGAGCCTCATTTCTCACCTCCATGCCTCTTCCGTGTTTTTGGTGTTACTACCAAAACGTTTACTTCAAAGGCCCGGTGCATCAGCCTTCAGGAAAAGACAACAGTGAAAACCTGCCACTCAAACGCTTCATCCAAGACTGTTGCTGTCGATATTATTCAATAATGCACCAAAACGGTCGGTGCAGGTAGTTGCATTGAAGAGGGTGGTGGGGAGGGCTCATTTTTCTCCACTCAGCTGGATGAATAACATGCACCCACAAGCAGCACTGTACTGCCCCTACACAGTTGTGTTAGCTGTGAAAGCCGCTGGGAGTCGAGGTAACGGCAGCTAACTGCTGAAGAGCAGCTGAATCTCACAGCTTCACCGTGTGTTATAGCCCATATGTACCTGTAAGATGCTCACAAATGAACAAGAGAACACAATGATCACAGCTTTAACATCCCATGCTTAGCACCCGTATGGCCTTTTTTACGTTTATAAAATGCTTCTTTGTCTGTTCTCTTTTTAACGCTAAGACTTTTGAATACCCACCTGTGGGGGTGGGCGATATGGCCAGAATAGCACATCGCCATATTTTTGGTTAGAATCACGATGTAGATCTTTTTTTGTAGTGGTTGTTTTTACAAACCCACCACACTGACCATACATGTAGTGTGTATAATGTTAATTAACCATTTTACTGGCAATTCTAATTTGACAAGACACTGCACTGACACTACAGTCACTACTCATCACTACAACCACATTGGCTCTCCAGTACAACCATATGTTTGGCTTTAAACACACTGCTGCTGGTATATTTCCTTCATCACTAACTACAATAATCTAGTGTCTGTGCATAAATAATGAGATGCTTTACAAACACCATTAATTTACCTTTCACTGGGGCACTACGGAACCATCCACCCAGAAACATTAGTGACAAAGTTCAGCGTACAACTCTGTAGTATACATTTTGTATTTCACTCTTCACTTTGTTATAAATCACTACAATAATTCACCTACGTTCAACATTTGGTTACTCCTGGTTGTTTTTATTAAATCGTACATACACTATAGCATTACAGAGCTACAGTGCTGATTGCAATATTCCCAATTCTAAAAGCGTGCACATTTTTTGTGAATGAGTACCACAGTGTTAGTGATTAGGAAAAGCCAGTTTTAAACAAATGTGATTTATTTATTTGACCAGGTTGTTTACTATCTGTAAACTTTGAGATGTGTCAAATAAATGCTTACCCACAAAATGAACACCTGAGTGCTAAATGACCCAGGGTCCCAGGAGCTTTCCCTGTCTTATTATG
>JABJVR010000993.1:0-14263 GCA_025773905.1 Chitala chitala
CCCCCCCCCCCGCTTGGGTTGGATTGGTACTCATGGAATTTTTTCAAGGTTGCCAGGTCTGCGGTCATCAACAAACTGGCCACATGGTGGTGCAACAGCTCAAAAACTCAAATTTCCTAATCCATGAGAAATGCGTGAATTGAGTTGCCTACATATTTTTTTTAACAAGTAAATTTTTTGTCTTAATCAATATAATCTTGGACGTTTTGCTTTCCACAATTTAAACTTTCAAAATAAATTAACGATGTGACGTCAGTCAAATTTTCCTTGTGTCTTGTGTTTATATAATTTCAGTGTGCACAGCACACGCACGCAACAAGACTCACCTGACATTAAGACACGTAACCCTATTGTTGGTCTTAACAACATCACGTGGTATGGGCTTCTGTGTGCGAGACGCGTTCCAAACTCCGCAACTGTAATCAGAACGCACCCCCACGTAAACTAAAAAACAAACAAATCACAAACACATAAACAAACTACATCAATTAAAGCAGTATGCGTGCCTTACTGGTTTAGCAAGGTAAATACAGTATATTGCCAGGGAAATTTATGCTGTGCACCTAACAGGCTCCGAGAGCTACCATTCATTGTACTAAAAGCACTCAGAAACCTCATTAAGACAGTAATCTTACTTCATAGTACCCCAGGGGTATTCATTTAGTTCTGGAGGGCCACAAAGGGTGCAGGTTTTTTCTTCCAACCAATTAATTCATTTTAATTTGACAATCTTATCAATTACATCCCTGTTTCGCTTTATTCTTTCTGACTGATTGCATCTGTCTGCACTTATCTTAATTGAACATGGGGAAAACAAAAAAGAGTTAAAAAACAAAGTTAAAAATGAGACAATTCCACTTTAAGGTTTGTAAGAAAAAATATGAATTCCTGCATCACAATGTCAACAACTCCAAAATCATAGCACAGAATGTCTGGATAATTTAGCACAACATTTAATTCAAACAACTACCATATCATTAATTTTAGTAAATAAACTATAATAATTAATGAACAGCACAAACAAGTGCCAATGACAAAGTATACTTAATCAGGAGCAGTGACTTAAGCGATTGAAAATGGAATAAAAGAACAAAAATATACTATAACTGTTAAAAAAAAAAAAAACATTATGAAGAAACCAGTAAATCAGTAAGTCTTTGTCAAGCATTCTAAATTCTTATTAAAATGAATAAAGCTTGTTGACAATGGACTGATGCTGCAATTATACAAAAAAGTCAATGTTTAAGTGAGCCCAATTAAGACCTATTAAAAGCAGTAATTGGCTGAAACAAATACGTGGACCCACTGTGGCCCTCCAGGACCAAAACTCAACACTCCTTGTGTACACCATTAACATCTGAAAGCATCTTTTGCTGTATGTATACAAACCATAGAATGATTCCCATAAAAAAAAACACCACAGACAAGTTCAAAGACAAGCATTCGCTAACTATAGCTGTTTATACGTTTTCTATAGACACGTAGTTTCAGACACATACAGGTTTAATGAAAGATATGCTTACCACTTTCTTCCACGTTTCCAACACTTATCTGCCGAACAGAGCCATTGAGCTTGCTGGTGATCGGTTCGTTGACGAACTTGAGGTTTGTTGTATCGTTACAAGACTCTATAACCACTTTTTGAAAATCTGAAGAACACCAGTAAAAAATTATAAAAAATAAAAAAAAAAAAAAAAAAAAAAAAAAAAAAAAAAAAAAAAAAACTTTCCAATGACAACTCATCTGTCACCACAAGACAACAAAAGCCATCACTACCACAAAAAAATATAAATGGCAAACAAGATGAATTAAGATTAGTACACCTTTTCAAAAGCACATACATCCTCATTCTCAGTACAGCCAGCTATAATTTTGGAACAAGGATACAGAGTGAATTTAGGGCAGCTCTTCTGGGATACACAAGGCACCCCTCCTGAAAAGCATCTGATGATGTTAGTTGAAAGTACCCTAGAGCCCCCCCTGTGTAAAGTTCATTGAACTGCTGCTGGTCCCTCTGGAGTGCCAATTCCTCATGGAGAAGTTCAGCCAAGAGCAGACGTGGGATGTCATGGATGACGTCACCTAACAAACGACTGTAGAGTCTGGGTCGTTTGCCAAAATACCTCACAGGACACCTTAAAGACATAAGCAGTTAGGGGCAATGAGACATCCAAAAACTGCTGCATCAAAAGAAGCTCGAACTAACGGCATTACAAAAAATAATTGCACTTTCAGCATTTCCTTACATACTTTTTATATTTTGCAGAAGTTAAAAAACTCTTCATCCATTTCATGTCAACAGTGGCGTTCGTCCCACGTGCCTAAACAAAAGGAGGATTAAGCCAGAATTTCGCCCTTATGATCACCAGCAAAGCCAATCCGAGAACACTTACATTTACTGTCTCGTTCTGGAAACAGAAGTGCTCACCAAGAAGATAACCCATTGTGCCAAAGGCTTCCTCGGGGTAATCCTGGTAAAAGTTTGCCAACTACAGACACAAGGAGATCAAAATAAGAAGATCAAGACCTGAAATTATTTTTATTAAAGCTGTAAAATTCTGATACATGTGCTTTATATCAAACTGACTATGCTACAACTTCAAGGATATTATAGTATTTTGTTTCTAGAGTACAAAAGCCCCATCTGGTTGTTCTCAAGACTGATGAATTAAGGTAGACGGGTGTTTCGTCAGTACTACATTTCACCACCAGCAGATGCAGATAATCCACATCATGAGAAACCACTCAAATGGAGGTTAAGGAATGTCCACTTCAGCTGCTCTTTTCTCATAAATTCTGATTTGGACATTTACATAATTCATTTTTTAGTTCAAAACCAACTGCAGCTTCCTAAAGGAACATCTGGTTCATATGCAAACATAAAACATGAAAAAAATTGTTATACAGAACAAACATTCGATCATTTGATTATTAAATGACAAAAATAGACAAATCAAGCATCTTAACATTAATTTAATTTTAAACTTAAGTCATGTTATCCAGTAAAAGGGGAAGTCATTTTTTAACCACTTGCACCAACTTGAGAAAGGTGCTGTAGTAATACACCTATAAGTGGTCATATTAAAAGCAAAAAACTTGCAAAAACTCATCCTCTTCAAATATCACAATATGCAAGATCATGTAAGTATGGGAGGACTAAACTCAACACACAATATATTTTTTAAATGCACATTGTCAAAATATAATCCAAAAATAAAGGCAAACTCTACATCTGACCACATACTGGGCACACTCAATGTGCAATAACTGTAGCTCTTTCTCACAACAGTTGAGATAAAGGTATCAAACTGTGCAAACCTCTCAGCAATAGAAAATTGTAATACTGGGAAGGAGATCCTCCTAAAATGAAAGTAATGATTTATGCCATAAATTTTCCTGACTATTTTTATCAATGCATTATGAGATGTTGCAGACTTGCAGCACCGTGACCGGTATGGGCATGAGTGTACGTATGTGTGTATATCTTTGCAACATCTGCCTCAGGAGTGTTAAGGTGGCTCAAAGACACAGTAAGACAAAAGTTAATGCCTTTGATTTACAAAGAAAAAGTGATGAGATATTTAAGTAGAAACTGGTATTACCAAAGGTTTTAGCAGGGGGAGGGTCTGTAGAAAAAAAAGAAAGGTTTTGCCAAAACTAGGCAGATATTTTAATACAGAAGTAGCATACAAAGAAATTGGTAACTGCATTAATTGTCAAGCTTACATAATGTTTTATGAGACCAAATCAAGCAAAGTTTACTTGTTCTGGGAAGTCCATTGCATCTGCCGAGTGACGCGATGTACATCGAACCTCTGAAAAAGTATGACAAGTTATTAATCAAACTGGAATATAAACATTTTTTTAAATCTACAATAATAGAGCCAAATATGTTGACTGTAAATGTGTCTTACAGCCTTTTAAAGGGGTGTATATAATTAACATCAGATCACAGTTGTTTTCCAGGTAGAGTGATTTTAATTTAGTTGTCTAGCTGGTTTAATGTGATGTGTACATACATTACTTTAAAGTACCACATTATTCAAAAATCACAAAAATAAATAAAAAGGCTTACAGGATGAACACACAAATAAAAATCAGGCTAGGAACAAACCAAAACCCTAACCAAACCAAAATTTGACAATTTCAGCAAAAAATGCATGTCCTTGATTTCATTTGACCACAAAAAACCCAAGTAGGCTTGCTGTACCTTACACTTGTCACACCAACATAATTTTCTTTAAATTTTTTTTTTGGATTCTGGTTTACAGTTATGCAGATATTTTTTCTGAAAATAGCACCAATTCTCACACTAACAACACTCAGGTCAGGTGGGTTGAGGACAAAACTTTGGCTCTGCCACACATTTCTCTGCAAAACCTTATATTCAGTTAAGTGTCCACAAAGGAAAAGTGTCAGAGCTGATATCATGTACAAGTTAGTGTAAGGTTTGTATTTTTATCATTTTTCCTATGTTCATCAATAACATATGAGCCAATACTAATTCTGAATAGATGCAGAACAGCAAATATTATTCTGTTTTACTTACCTCTGCTGGGTGACACAAGAGGTTCTACAATGGATTCCACTGGTTCCCATGTTGGCGTTTTTATTATGCGCTGTGGTTGATAGTCCAAGTTAAGGATGCTGCAGCCATCCTAGTGTATGAAATCAAAATGTCATTTAAAAAAATGAAACCCTCTTAACAGTTGATATCAAGATAAATAGAACAGGATACTAGAAGTCAAAAAGGTTCAGATGTAGTCTATCAGATTCAACTCCATACTACATATGGAAGAAAAAGGGAAAAAAAAAAAACCTTTTTATGCAACACAAAAAGGGAGGTAAGAGTAGAACTGAATTCTGGCAGATAACAGCTAGACTCAAAGAAAAGGAGGAGATGAGCTGTAGGATGTGGGTCCATCCAAGCTCTGCTCAACTATGCTTACTATGAACGTACGGTGTAGGTGTGACACAAACTAATTAAGTAACGGATCACCCAAACTACGTCTACTTATTGTAGCACAAGAACATGAGTCCCCCTGCCTTAATAATAAAAAAAATTGGCAAAAATACATTCTCTTTTTCGCAACAATTTACCCGACCCCTGTTTTTCAAGCCACAAGACACAATCTCAAATTTTCCACCCTTAGTTTGCGTTTTGTTTGCATTTATTCGTTTACATAATGTTTAACCAGAAGCAAAATAAGTTCGTCTCGAGTTTTCAATAAAAGAAAATTCGATGTGTAATTTACATTACGTTGCAGGCTGCCAGACACTTGCTTTTAAAAGTTTACACGTAGTGATAAAATTGAACATTAAGTGACACCAATCTTATTTCATTATAATTGCTTGCAGCGAGGAATCCCAAATGCAATGTTAAGACACGCTGATTTCTGTAAAGATCGGGCATTTTCCCCATATACAGTAAGGGTGGTTACTTGTTCGGCTGTACCCAGAAAAAGTAAAGAGAGTTCCCAGTAAAAAGAACAAATGTAATTCACGATAGTTAAAATACTGCCAAAGCAAAAAAAACAGTACAAAAACAATACACGGCTACGATAAGCATTGTTAACATTGTTATTGTTAACACATAAAGTACTTGTTTACATCCTTGTAAAACTTCACGTATTTACTAAATGCAGGATTCCCTATAACTCGTTGGTGTTACGAAAAGCTTAAAAATGTCAATTTCAAATTGAATCAACACAAAGAAGACCCTCTTCACAGCAACAACATCCAACTCATTTTGACGTTCAATTCATGATTAAAGACAGGTCGCCCGTTATTCGTATTGCGACTGCGTTATACTTCATTACGCTTTTCAAATGTCTATTTAATCACAGTTCATTAGTTTAGTGCACTCTTTACTCTTTCACTTCCACAATGATCTAGTTGTGTGTTTCTGTTCGTTCTCGCACCAAGAGGACCATGCATGTTGTAAACAGAAAGCCGAACTGTACTGTATGAACTTTTCAATTCTCGGATAAATAGAAACGTGCGATTAGTTAATATTAGAGCAGTTATAAAACCACGTTAGGTTTCAGAATGGTTAGATTACAAACTTAGAATGCACGCGACGTAGTTTTCTCTTACAAGAGGGGAAAGTGCCATACCAGAACACGAAATCTCACCTCGGAAAACGAGCCACCCTCTGCAAATATCTGATTATACAAGCCCCATCCTTCGACAGGACAGACTGGTTTCTGTTTGGAAGGCCCAGTGTAGTAGAAACCAGGAAAGAGTTGATGTGGACATTTTGTATCCATAGTGATCAGGCGTGACGAGAGTCAAACTACAAGCACAGTTTCGTATAATTACAACATGTTCAGGCTTCACACCACCCCATAATATAACCGGCAAGAATTCCGCTTAGAAACATTTAGCGTATCATATGGTTTGGCTGTTAACGCATTACTTCATACAACATGTGGTTTCGGTATTCTTATACAGAAAACACGGCACTAAATGCCAAGTGCGCGACTAATAAACACATCTATCCACAATTACAACTACCAACACTTGGACAAGTACTTCAAAAGACAGCAGGCTAACCGGGCCATGCGGCGAAAATACAAAATGGCGCCCAAGTAACAATTTTTTTTTTTATTGGCTGTGTGTAGACGGAAAATCCAATCAGAGTACGTAAACTAACCATACGTCATAAGGGTTTGACACGTTTAACCGCGCGTGCGCAGTTGCGATACATGTGTGGTGCACGCGTGAGCTGTCAAATCGGGAAACGATGTGTAATTGCAGAAAAAAAGCGCTAAATGATGATGTGTCATCAGTGCAGTTGAGTAGTGGGAAATGCTCGATTGTTTTACTTTACTATGTACTTGCAGCTTCCCTGTTCAGTCCCAGAAAACTGAGAGCATATTATGTAGTTCTCTGTTTACATTAGAAAATCCGTTATTGCTGTGTCAACAAAGAATAGTACTTTAGTGGTGCTTGTTTGCAGTTACATGTAAAAAAGAACACTCAAATTTTGTCCATGAGTTTATAGTAGCATAGAGGATGCTTTGTTAATGGCATCCTGTGTCGTGACAATAGATTTTCTCCATAAGGGTAAAACAGTTCCCAAAAGTTCTGGAAAACCAAGCCTTGCAAATAATCTGAGAATTTATCTAATTTTCATCAATAGGCCTCCGTTCTTTTGATATCAGGAAAAATATTACCCTTTTATACATTAAAATGAAATGCATTGAAAAACACAAGTACTAAACCTGCAGAAATTGATGAGTTTTCGATAAATAAAAATGTTTGTTTAAAATTATTTTGCCTTGCAAATATACACTGAAGAAAATTTAGCTGTAGAGTTAGCTCGTTAAATACAGAATATGTCCAAAGGAGTCCAGACACTTGTTTTGTCCAATGTTTATTTTGCAGTAAAGGGTTTTAACAAAGAGTCATTCCTTGTTTCTTCAGTAACACAAAATAATCACAAATAGCACTTCAGTTATCCCAAACATGTTTGAGAGGGTTGAGGTTATGGCTTTGTGCAGGTTAGTCAAGTTCTTCCACTCAGCAAGAACTTTCTCTAAGGACCTTTTTAGCATATAGTCATTGTCATGATAAAACAGGAAAGGACCATCCCCAATACTGCTACAAAGTAGGGATCACATAATTGTCTACATTATCATTGTATACAACAGTATTAAGTTTTGGTTTTATTCAAACTAGGGGGCCTAACTTGTACCATAAAAAAACTCTGCTCCACACTCCAATGAGTAAGCTTTTCTCAACTGAAGCCATGGCTTAGCATTGTACTGGGTAACCTTAAGAATTTGCGTCAATTCGTAAATGGAGGGTCACATTCTTTAGCTCCCGCTGAACAGTTCATGTGCAGACTACTTCGAGAGGCAGTCTGGAAATTGGTAGTATTTGTTCCAGTGGTTTTGTTTCCTTCTATGACCATTTGTTTCACATCGCTGCAGTCCCACTCTGTCGGCAGCTGTTATTGTTCCTGGATGCTTCCGTTGCACAGTGGATTCATTGAGGTCACTGCAAACGAACAGGCATATTGGGAAGGTGGTTTGAACATTCCTAATCTTTCTTTGTACTGGGTATTCTTTGTATTGAGATCACATGGCTATTCCTACAATTTAACATGTGAAAAAAAATGGGTATGAATTTAAAAAGTCCACTGATTTGAAGGGGTATCTGGACACTTTTGATTTTACTTTATCTATAGAGCACTTTTAACAATAGCTTTGAACAAAGTGCTGTACAATTTCAAAAAACACATACATAAAATGGCAAAAACAAAGACAACAATCACATGCCAGCCAAGAAAAAAAGAGTTTTTTACCTAGATTTGAAAGTGGCCAAAGTTGGAGCAAAACTAACATGGTACCTGTGTGCACGTGTGTGTAAACCAATTAATTTTTACTCTCTGCATTAAGAGATTTATGGATACATCTAGCATCGATTATACAAAAAACATAGCATTTTTCAACCAATTTGGTATACTGTATGTCATCTATATTGACTATGACCACCAGAAGAGTTATATGTATTTAGCTATGTATGCATACAGCTCTTCTAGAAAAAATAAAAAATAAACGTGAGATATATAACAGGACTGTTGGTAAATTATAATCCTATTTTAATTATACAAATGAATTGCACGTTATGCGGTATGCATCATACAGTTAAAAGCTACCACAGCTTACATCAAATTATTAATAATATACAAATCAAATAACTCAACATTAAAGACAGATTTATATACTCTGCAAAAAAAAGTTATTTAACATTGAACTGTGTCTCTTTAGGTAATATAGTATGCAGGCTTGATTTACAGGTATATTCGGACAGGCTAAATGACCTTTCGTGTCATTTTAAAGTGATATTTAAACGCATTGTTTCTTAACAATACGTAGCAGTTTACCAGCGCCCTGATTTAATTCGAAGAGGCTTACATTTTCGGTAATAAGTTTTGTGTCCGTGGAAAACACAAAAGTAATTTCTATGTTTGTGTTTGTGGTTTACCCTTCGCCGTCTTCTATGCAAAATATCTTCCCATTTGATTATGAACAGGGCTATATGATGCCTTCGTTTCCTGCTCAAACACTAACATCTTGAACTGTCTATAGGGAGCGAACTTGAATATTTCGAATATATTTCAGATAAAACTTACAAATAATAATAATTTAAAAAAAATACTGTGATTGTGAAGCGTTTTCCACAGCCCACGTAAAAAGTGGTCTGACCAGTTTTTCGGGTTACCTTGCAAGGTGGCCATTGCGCAGGTAAAGGGAGTGTACAAAAGTAACCAGTTTGGGAAACAGGTAAACGGCTGGGCTACAATGGTGCGATAGGTAGAAACAAGATAACAATAACGTGGACAGAATTGCTCACATAGTTACAGGAATACTGAAAACCTGGTGAGTATTTTATAGATCTGTTCACTGGTTTGTATTAAACGAAACTCTTTAGTGTTCCCGTAAACAGTTGAGGAATTCATATGCTGTGTTACAACAGGTATTAGTGCTTTTCCGTTTGTAGGTTTAAAATATATACAGATGAGTAAAACTTTAGTTAATCATTGTTTTTTTCAGGTAATTTAGCCCAAGCTGCCTTGATCGATAGGGTAATAACTGAAATCCATTGTAGTTGTGAGTTAATTGGCGACACGTAGACCGGGAAGTAAGGAATTCAGTTTTGAATCTGTGAACCCCAAATTACAGCCTCTGTAAAAGCATGTGAGTTACAGGACTGACGTTGTGGGAGAAGATTTATATTAGATCGTCAAGTGTAGAAATTAAAGGGAGAGTTGGCCGGCATTTTTGATGGATTGATATTGGTCATTGTGGGAGTCATCTATTCTGCTGCTTTTGTCAGAAGGATGTATTCCAGCGATCAGTTCCAGGTCTAGTTATTTGTAAGGCAGTTTACCACTAGCAACGACATTGCAAGTACTATTTAATGTTAACTTCCACAAAACAGTTAAGTCGTTAAGTGATTTGTAATGATCCCCTCCATTTATACTGGAAGTGTCTGAGTGTTTAAGATTGGTTCCCAAGTCCTTCTTCCGTTTTTGAAGTCTTTCAAATTATTTAAGAATGTATTTGACTACATCAAGTGGTGTTAAGTATACTATATGGATAATGCGTTTAACCTTCTCGCTGTGCTACTCCCTGAAATTAAGGAAACTGCACTGCTAATATAGCTGCAATGTACTGAGAAATGATTACAGCTCAGCAAATGTGTCTACAAAGCGAAGTGTTTCTTTTTCTTTTTTTTTTTTCTTTTCTTCTAAGAGAGCATTTTACAGTATTAGGGCTGTTAATGTTAGTACTATGGTGGCAATTTTGTTTAAATAGTCAAAAAATACCTTTATGTTGTGTGGTAGGAGTAACACCTGTAGTCTAAGTCTAAATCAACAGTAAATGTAAGGTATTTGAGTTTGTGAGGCAAGGGTGTGGAATGCTGTGTTTAATGTCAAGGATGCTTTCATGTGAAAGTTTGCAGTCTTTCTTGACATGAACTATATGGTATCACATGTATGTTTGAATGTATGTACAGGTCCTAAGATATCAGACAGACTCTTTAACAGTAGTAGCCAAAAGTGTTTATGAAATAGATAGCAACTGCATTTAGGTGTTTGTTTTTGTTTTTTTTTTTTTTTTTTTTTTTTAGATGCTTGTAGTTCGTAAATATCAAAATCACAGATGTTTTTGATAACTTGGAATGTCAGCCTACCTTTTTCTGCAGGAAAGTCTTGATGAAATTCTGTGGTCAGTGCTCTCTGACACATTAGTCATTTTCAATGATGGAATGCCAGTGTCAGCCTGCTGACATGGACTGTTGCAGGATGAAAGAAATGCCACAAAACTGGTGTGCAAGAATCTGATGCAATATCAGCAAGTGGAATTTCATCTTTTTTTTTTTTTTTTTTTAACCGATGGCGTTTAGTCACTGAGGATTGACGCTCGTAGCCCTGCTCTTATTTACTTTTCATTGATTTATAGTAAAACTAATTGTAAAAATTTATTTGCATAAACGTGTATGATCTTTGTTGTTTCTGGTGTCCAGCGTAGTAATGTCTGGGAAGTTGCATCTCAGGCATGCCTCAGACAAATGGTAAAAATATATAAATTAAAAACTTGAGTATCCCAACACATTTCAGGAATGTGTGCACATTAATTCACTGAGTTAATAAAGATGTGCTGTACCTTGATGAGCATGCACAGCTAAAGCTGTGGGACACATGCTCGTCCTTGCCTTGCAACTGGAGGAGCACAAGCACTGGAAATCGTTGCCACCTCGACACCGCTCTTCGTATCCAGTTTCGGCCTTCACAGGTGACTCTGCATATTTAATTGTCGGAGGCTAATATTCCATTAGGCAGCTTGACTCTGATGTCTTAAAACATGCAAGGTGTCGCTGAACAAACCTATAGGGCATATCAAGTTTAAATGGCTTACAACAACCACCAGAAGACAGCAGATCAATGCTGAACCTTAATTATTGCTCCCTGTTATTCGCTTAACTTTCAGTATAGCCGTTGATCCTAATACAATATTATATACTGTAATGAAGTACATGAAATACTGTTTTGAAATTATTCGTTCATTCAATTTAAAATTGTGAAAAGATTATGCCTTAGTGCTGTCATTGTACAGTACGTATTCTCTTCAGGGTATGCGTTTAGTGTTCAGCAGTATTGTAAAACTTGTATTCAAAATTCAATTAGCTCCAATGTCCTGACCAAACTACTGATATTACGTAGTCTGTATTGTTAATTTAAATGGGAAATGATCTCCCTGGATTGCATTTGTTCTTATTTCTGAATAATTGCATTGTAAAAGTTAAAGAATGTCTTTTGCAAGGGTAAATATAGCTGCAGCTCAGATTACAACTGAAAGAAGTAGATTAATTTATCAGTAAACATTACACAGAAGTAGTAAATATAAGTGGAAAAACAATTGTATACCACTTTAAAGGAAGCGCTCAATGGTTAGTCCTAGCTCGAGGTTTATACTAATAGCAGGAAACAAATACTGTATTGTTAGTTTTAGGATATAGACATGAATCGTTATAATAAGCAGAGAACGTCCGTCTAGGAGAGCCTATGGTATGGGTGATGAAGACAGTGTGCGAGGCACAAGCTTCGGCTGAGGCTGATGGAAATTTGATTATAGTGATTGAAGCATGACAGTGAAACAGCCTGTAAAAATCAACCCAACAGTGTTTTGGTTATATGCAATTTTGTTTTTATGGAAATGGGACATGTATTTAAATTTTTTATTTTTTTTATTTATTATAATTTTGTTAATGATGTGGGAATTACTTTTGATATCTGGATTATCTCATTCACATCAGTTTTCTACGGGGTGCCAGTTTAGTTCTGGTTCCTGGTGGTATAAAAAATGTAAACTGAATATGGAACTGTCATTTTACTAAGCATGGTTTCCATGTGGCAAATCTAAACAAATCATCTTCTTCATCCAGAAACGAAAAAGACGAGATTTGAATTCTTTGACTTGTAAAGTGAACTGGAGAATTAAACACATTGATGATTATTGGGGTGTGTTAGAACTTGAAGAGTGATGTCAAAGATGGTTATAGCATAGTGCATTTATTATTATTATTATTTTTGATAATGTCATTACCAAAATATAGGGTTGACAAAGACTAACACTTTGTGTGTATGCATATATACATGCATATATAAATAACGTAATTTTAGGTTTCGTGTTGAGGTAGCCAGTAATGGCCCTGGGTTACTTGGTGCCTTAGACAAGATTACATTTGCACCCCCCCATGTGACAGCACAGTGTTTGGGTCCCCTTTAGGGTGCCCCTTTGGACAGACGGTGCTCCTAGCATTTGCCTATATGGCCAATGCCCAAGGCTGGTTCTGGGGGACAGGGAGTAATATTGTAGAAGAGGGCTTATTGTAGGTGAGAAATTGTCATGTATGCATTTCAAAGCAAAGTGCAATTCTAAAGAATAAACTGTAAGTTTAGACCATACTCACTATTGTAATGAACTTTGAATATTGCCAAGATCAATCAGCAGTCTCATATTGTAGGTCTTCATGAATATGTGACTTCTTTAAAGTCAAATTTTTTTTTTTTTTTTGTGCGCCTTTGGCCTACCTGTTGTCTGGCTGGCTCAAAGATGAGACACATAAACCTGTTACCCAAGATCAGTGCAAATCTTGGTTATCCCAGCAATGAGGAAAGACAGAGTTAATCCATAGGTAAATTTATAGTCAAAATTGTTAAGGAATTAAGGAAAGAAGACAGATGTGGTCTGAGGTGGATATGGGCAGCTGACAAAGACATGATGTTTATTGGCACAACTGAACTGTGCTGTGCTGTGCTGTGCTGTGCCATGATGACAGAGCACAATACAGCACAAGATGCCTTTCTATTAAGCAGGCATGCTTTGGAAATAGGTGTTGCTTAACCTAGTGATGTGACTTGACCTGTGCCTGATATGGACAGCAGCATGACTGCACGCAGCAGTGAAGTGGAAAGCAGGGGAGCATGGCATGGCATGGCACAGCACAGCATGGCAAAAGTGTGCCAGGGGAGAAACACCACTAATGACTGCTTTAGTAGGCCTGTGATCTATCCTGCAAAAGCTGCTGCAATGGCATATAGTAAAGAATGTCTGGATGCTGCAAATAAGACATGAAAGTGATGCGTGGTCTACATACAGGCTTGTCGCTTTTATTTAAATCCAATAGTAATTGCATAAAATGTGAAAACGGTACTGCTTAAAAGAATTCGATATGAAGGAATTTCAAATGCACTTGTGCTTAAATTTTGCAAATACCAAATTCTGTGTATGTCAAATAAGGTGAGAGGCTTTTAAATGATTAGATGAAGTAAAAAAAAAAAAAGTGTTCTTGCTCAGAATTGCAAGTGGTTGTAATGTAATGTTCAGACATAGTGTGAAAACAATTGAGGGCATTAATGTAACCTTGTGATCATCATGGTATAACAGTTCTGCTTTATATCCCGTTGTTTCCATTTTTTTATTTATATGGCGATGCTGTACGTTGACAGCAGGTATAATATTTACGTTTCTGTACTTTTTTTTTTTTTTTTTTTTCCCTCTCGCCAGTTTGTAGGTCTCAGTGACGTGTTTGTGTTGTCTATAAATTTTTTGTCTTCATAGTTTATTGGTAAATGTTCACCATTTTTTTTTTTTTTTTTTTTTTTTTTTTTTTGTATTAAATAGGTTGTTCAAAAAGGTATTGGAAGTGCCGCCTTCCTTTTTGGGTTTGGTAAATGTGGATTAAG
>JABJVR010000994.1:0-20000 GCA_025773905.1 Chitala chitala
GTCGATCACATGTGCCACAAAGCGGGGGTCAGCTGCTTTTCACACTTTTTTGATTACCCCCCCCCCCCCCCCCCCCGTTATAAAACAGGAGTGCTTGTGGCTTGGCGAGAACGACAGCTTTCCAGCCAACTGCGAGTGCCTGCAGATGAGCTGGGTTTTGATGTCCTTGTTTGTAAATGTCAGCACAGTGCACTGAGCTTCTTTCTTCCTGTGGGACGCGGGGGTGTGGCTGTGTGGTTTCCTCTGGCAGACCCCAAAAAGGCATCTTAATTAGAAAATTGATGCATTTTCGCAGCAGTCTTCTCCCTGCAGCGTTTTCTCCACGCCTCCGGCCTCTGAAATGAGACCCACAGGATGAGTGGCTTGTGCCGCTCTCCAGTGTGTATTTCCGGAGTATCCCGGCTGTCAGGCCGTTTGCACCGTGCCGCCTGGAACGAGGTAGGCACGTTGCGCTCTGCCCTGTTGTTCATCTGAGGAAGACATCTGCTTCCGAGGCTCCGGGAGTGTTACGATGTTCTGACGCCAGGTCCTGTCCTCCATCTCATACTGCTGTGCAGTTTGCTGGTTTTTGGCCAGGTTGATTTACTTTTATACAACTCCCTTGTCTTGCAAGCAGTGCTCATGGAAGAAGGAAAGCAAACTGGGTATAATCACAGTTTAGTTATACGATTCTCAGGAAAGTGGCAGCTAGCACAGGGAAATGGCCCACAGCTCTAAGAGGTGTTGACAAAAATAGCTCATTACCACCAGAAGCACTTTAAATGACATGGTTCAGATCAGAGCGTAATTACATCTGTGCAGGGCGGTTACGACTTGCTGTTTGATTTCAGGGTTTGATGTTAACTTTGTCCCTGAGAAATAATAAGTTTTTAAACTGTTAAAAATGAGGCCTTTTTCATTTGTCACCTTGTGTTACTGGCCTTGTTGCCTGGGAGGTGGCAGGCTTGTGCTGATATTCAGACTGTGGCTAAAGGCAAAAGAATTTAAAACTCGTCTAAGCAAGATATGCTTTTTGCACTGACATTACAGTTCCATGCTGACACTACAGCTCCAGCTGGACATGTGACCACTCTGTCTGTTTATTTTTGCATCTTTGTATAAATACTTAAATGTTAATGTTCATATGTGTTCCCTTGATGAATCTCGCAGTGCAGCCTGGCTTTTGAACACGCACCGTCGGCCTGTTAGCTAGTGCTCCAGACACCTTCTCTGATTCTCCTCAGTGCCTGATGGTCAAAGTCTTCTAACATGATGGCGGTTTAGACTTACCAAAGTGATGCACACAAATTGCGAAAGCAGTTAAGAAGCAACGTATTTGGAATGACATCCGTGGGCATCGAGGTGGAATTATTTTTAAAACGCTCGTTTGCTCCTCAGTCAGCACTTGGAGGAACTTGGGAATGAAACAACCGGTTTCTTAATTGCTTTTTTTCCCTTTTGAGCTGCAATCCCACTTGTTGATACGTGACAATTCGTAGATGGCGTCCTCACGCATCATGGTGCTTCGCTGTTGTGTCGGGAAACTAATTATCCAGATGTTGCTGTCGGCCTGTAATTTCGTTGAGTCTGTTGTTGCAGACAATTCCCTGCTGAGTTGGTGGGCGTGCCTTTCCAGGCAGATGACTCTGGCCTGTTTACCACACATTAATGCCTTCTGCGCTTTCATAGCCTGGTGTGTTACGCTCTGGGAGAAGGATGAGCATCTAAAATGGTTTGAGCCTTTCTTTTCTGTAAAAGTTGTGTCCAGTCAAGAAAATCTGTAAAGGGTGGTGCTGGAGCTCAGCTATGTTTTACAGCCACTGGTTTACAAGTTGTAAGTTTTAAAGCGTTGTGACCTGGAGAATCTGTGTGGTCATTTTACAATTCTGCATAATTCTCACCTGCCATGATTGTGAATTAGTAATTGCTAGATGATGCTAAAAGTTGCCAGCGGTTCTTCAGCCTTACATATAATTTTATCCTCCGCTGGCCCTAAGACAAATGCAGTAATTGTGACTCCATGTCCTTGGAGCTTGGCTCTCGTCAGTTTCTTTTTAAAGTGACAGTAGCCCACCTTTCACGGCAGTCTTGCGCCTTAGCTGTGATGTTACTTGGCCTGGCCTAATTCCTCGAGGCCTGTTTTGGGGTGGTGAACTGACGGGCTGGGGGGTTTATCAAGTCTCAGGCTTTCTGCACCCCCCCCCCCCCCCCGCACCATGCACTTTGTTAGTTTAACCGCTGCCAAGTTTTGATGCCTAACACGGTCGTGTTGGCTCCTGCTGAAACTGTCTCCTTTATGTATTTGTTTTTATCTCTGTTGCAGTATTCACTTCCGAAGTGTACAGATGTTTATGGTTTGAATTCAGGAAAGCGCACTGATCAATCAAGCTTAACCAAAGCCAGTTGTTGACAATTTTAAATTGTAGGATTTCTCTGCTATAGCAAGGTAGGTTTAAGATTTTTTTTTTTTTTAATTGCTTTTGTCTGCATCTGTCTGCGGTAATCATAATCCCTTGTGAGGGCTGCTTTTCTTGTTTCTTTGCTGATGTTTCTCAAGAACAGGTCTTTGGAGGCATGGAGCCCAAAGTATTTCTTTGTCTGACTGTCCACCTATTTATTATCAGGGAGAGTATTCATCTCCCTGTTGGAACATTTACATGGAAAATGTTTAGGCATGTTCAGATACAGTAGTTATTTCCATTGACCTCCCCCATGAGTTCAGAACCCAGCGGTTTTATGTACAACGCTCAGCTAATGGCCGCTTGATCTGTGCCTTATACTTTATTCCCTTCACATCTGTCTGTACACTGCGAGCGCATCAGTCCTGGGTTTCATGCTGCCATCCAGGGCTTCTCAGTGATTAGGCTTTTCTCCATCTTGGCAAGATTTAGAAGCTGTATCCATAGCCATGTTGTCTGGTCAGTTAGCAGTAATGCTTGTCCATAGCCAGACAGTGTGTGATCAGCTCTTTTGTATTATTTATAAATATTGTCTTTTTTTTCTTCTGTTCTTCTCCAACGTTATGTGGCTGTCCATCTCTCCCCGCAGCCTTGGACTTCTGGACTGTGATGCCTCAGAAACTTGAGTCATTGCTTGTGTTTTGAGTTCCTATAGCTGGGTTCATGTTTAATAATGGACATGTGATGCCATAGCCGCTGCCGGTTGC
Organism: Chitala chitala; assembly: GCA_025773905.1. Taxonomy (NCBI): domain Eukaryota; kingdom Metazoa; phylum Chordata; class Actinopteri; order Osteoglossiformes; family Notopteridae; genus Chitala; species Chitala chitala. The sequence goes on from JABJVR010000994.1 coordinate 3,146, forward strand.
TTAAACCATCACTGCCCTCATGTATTAACCTCCTGGGCACCATGCTGAATTGGAGTGTGTGGCCCTAAAGGGTGGACTTTCCAACCAGGACTAATGGATTACATCATTTACACAAATCAGTTGTGTGGCCTGCAGTGCTCAAACAAGCTCCATGTAATGTAGTTCGCTGCCGATTATGTGGAGCAGGGGAACATGGGAAGCACACTGAGAAAGGGCGGTTTTATTTCCAGTTGGAATGCATCCAGGGGTCGAGCCAGAGTGCTGTAACAAGGTTTTTTTTAATGATATACATATATATTTTTTTACGTTCAGTGGGTGTGTTTAGTGGGCACTGAACTGTGTGTGTGGAATGTCAAACTTCGATCTCTTGTGAAGACCTTGGTGCAGGATGCCATGGCAGTGCTGGCCACATCTGGCAGCCTTCGAGACCTGTTTGTGGCGCTGGTCCATGGGCCTTTCACAAAGTCTCCCGGGCCTCTTCCAAGGTCCCAGAGTTTTTAAATGCGCTGTTTTCCAGTCAGGCAGAAAATGCGTGTGCCCATAACCTTTCTCAAGGATGTCTGAAAATGACAAAGGGAGTGTTGTGCAGTACTGGAGAAAATTACATGCACGCTCGCACGCACACACACACACACACACACACACACACACACACACACACACACACACAGTGAAACACTGATTCATACGCAGACCAGTCTGTTGAAATAATGACCTTCTCTTCAAAATCACCTATCAGAAATTATACATTTTAGATGTCCCTATTATGAATAGGTTATAATAAAAAAAAAAAAAAAAAAAAAAAAAAGGTTTCCATGGAAAACATTTCTGGTTGTTTTATGTCCATCCTGGATAATGTCAGTTCTGTCATTTCTGTTCTTCTGAACTGTCTATGTCTCCCCCCCGCAGCGCACTTGAAGCGAGTAATCATCCATCGACAGTTTCTTTGTCTTTGCCTTGGTGATAGTGCGTGCTTGTCAAGGAGACAATTTAGTTGAGGAGTCATGTTAACGGCAATGTTTATTTTAAATGATGGCTACCTTACACCCCTTGCTTGTCATTCCATCTGTTCCATTTTATGAAAGATAGAAAAATTGCCATTGTACCGCTGTAATTAAATTTATCAAAATTAGATGGTTATATAGGATAATGAGGAATGCCTTGGTTATATACGATAATGAGTAGAGGTGAGCACCGGTTTGCGGTATACCGTGAACACCGGTTCAGACGTTTCGATTCGATAACCGGTTCAATGAAAGTGAGAAAACCGAAACATCGAATAAAATCCAATCTGTAGTTAAAATACATCAGTGCGTTATATTTAAATCGTTTTCTTACCCTGAGTAAGCCACAGAGCTCTGTGGAATGGGTGACAAATTCCGCGTGGTATGAGCGAGGAGACATGGCCAACATTTTGTTTTCTTCTCGCTCAAAACCATGTTGTATCACAATGTGTTTTCATGAAATGTACTTTTTCATGGTTTCCGATGTGGCTTTGGAAAAGTGAGTCCCTGGGACCCAATCACGAGTGAAAAACTGGGTCCCTCTTGCTTGTTACCGAGTCCCGTTTTACCAGCATATAAATTTAAATGGAATGTTCTAAAAATAAATATGATGCCTCGACAGAGGTACGTTAATTGATAGACATCATATTACATTAATTTAGTGATAAAAGCCAGTCTAAAGTTGATTGTAAATAAACACAATTAGATATTGGGTCATTAATTTATTTTGTACAAACAAGACAAACTTTTCATATACGCAGCGTGCGCTATTTATTTTAATAAATTGCGTAATCTTCGCAATTTATTCTACATCCGAGGTACGTAATGATCTTCGTTAATCTGCGTCCTTTTCAAATTCTATGCGTATTTTTGCGATGTGGACGGCGTCGTCGGAAACCCTGGTTTTGATTTAGCATTTCAACATTATTTATAAATTCACACTAATTAATAAACATAAAATGACATGACGATATCTTAGAATTTATGATTATTATAAAAAACGACTGGAGAGAACAACAACTAAACCATATCTATCATAATCCTTCACATATAGTATAGAATTATATATAATATACATTTCATGTTTACAATATAAATATATTACATTTGACATGCTTTTATATTAATTATTATTAGAATAAACTATATATGCTTTACATATCTATTTTATTCTTATTTACATGATTCAAAACAGTATACAGTCTGTTAAATATAGTTTCAGATCTTTCTTATATTGCCAAGAGGTACCTGATTATCCAGGCAACATCAGTTGCCTCTGAAAGGATCTTTAGTATGGCAGGGGACATTGTAACAGCACATATATATATATATATATATATATATATATAAATAACGATGCGAATCGTGATTCGAATCGTGAATCGTTAAAAGTGAATCGGGATTTGAATCGTATTATTCTTACGATGCTCACCCCGAATAATGAGGAATGCCTTGTTTATATAGCATAATGAGGAATGCCTTGGTTATATAGGATAATGAAGAGTGGCTTGGTTTCTGTGATTTGCAGCTACAGCTATCAGTTTCCAAAGTTTGCGAGTTTGTTGAAAACTTCCCGAGATTGAACTCTTCCATCCTGTTTAATTTACACTAAATCAGGCATAATTAATTAACGTAAGTGAAAACGGATAGTGAGAGCTGTTTTTCTTTCATTTGTAAATGCATAGGAAAGTCCTTAACCTCTCTGCTTTAACACATTTGTGGAAGGAGATGCTTTGGTGTGTTTAGTGCTGGACTTGGAGCAGCCATGTGTGTGCATAGAGAATAAATAAATACATACGTACACACACACAGATGCATACCCTGCATAAAAATGTGTGATCCACAGGGACTGATTTATAAACATTTATAATTTATTTAGGAGTGTGCGACAGCATGTGTTTAATTCAGTGTGTATGGGAGATCAGTCTCTGAGGCTACACACCACTGCAGGTTTGTCTATGCATTTTTATTATTGTTTTGAAGCCTTCATAGTCTGTTTTGTTATCAGTGTCACTTGTGTTTTGTGACTTTAACAGAGGTCTAACTAAAAGAGGCTTTAAACACTAGACTGTTAGTATACAGTATATACAGAGAAGATGTAATCTCATCTGAATTATGCCAGACCTCGGCAGATATATTCTGTCTTTTGCTTAAATTTTTGCTTCTTTTCCAGATGGAGCCAGGAGACTGTCTGAGTTTAGAGTGCATGTTATTTTGTCAGTTTTGCAGACAGTTTTGCAGACATATCTTTCTAAGAGTCTGTGACGTAATGTCACATGACCCTGCCCTTTGCTGTTCTCCTGTTCATTCTCATTTTCCCCATCCCACCATCACCTCCCTCTACTCCTTTTAGTCTCTTCTCACTCCTCCTTGGAGGCTGTGGCGGGCTGTATACCGCCGTGTCAACTCCGTGACACTAACCATTAATGGAAAAGGCCCTTCCATTGTACCCTTTAGCAAAGCAGCTACCAACTGTCAAATGGTGGCCATTTCCCTGGGGTTGGGTTAGTTTCCCCTGCCAGTTGTGGCAGCAGAGAGGATAGGCAGATGGGAGGGACGCATGCTTCAGAGTCAGGGAACTGCTGTCTTTTAAAAATACTCTGCGGTTTCCATCTTCTTTTTCCATATAAATTTGATACAGTGTTGAGAATGCTTATAGAAAAGATCCACATTGCAGGTGTGTGTGTGTGTGTGTGTGTGTGTGTGTGTGTGTGTGTGTGTGTGTGTTCCCCTTTAGAGCCTGATGAGCCATGGTGCTGGTCCTTGCTGTTCATGAAGGTGTAGTGGCCATTGTCAGATGGTTGCCATAACAGCAATGTCGTAGCCACATTGATGCATGTCCTGTTAGGGAGAGGGGTGTTCAGATCCATTCCCTGCAGTACCTTGTATTTAATCTTGTTGGCTGGGGGAGGGGTCAGGGAGGGCGGATTGCTTCCAGCTGTGCACCTAATCCTCTTTGGAAGACACTTAATTTGTCCCAGTACACTTCCACGACAGTGCACTTTTGGTGCTGGCGACCTGCAACACTCCTCAAAACCTGCAGCCTTCTGTCTCTGTGTATGTACATATAAGAGGTGCAGTGGATCACAAAACTCATTGTTCAGACTGGATCCCTGCTTTAGAGTCATAGGACAGATCACATACCTTTGCTTTCCATTGATTACGTAAAAAAACGTCAAGAACACTTAAAGCAATCAACTTTTTAACTTGGTCTTAAATGAAATCAACATTCAGGATTTCCAGTGCTTAAATAACATTTTAAAAAGTTAGGAGGCATGATGATATTTTCTTTCCTTCTTTCTTAGTAACTTTAAATTGAGTTTTTAGCTGTAAAAAGCTCTCATCTGATTCTTATTCCAGTTTTCAACTGATCTGGAGTTGAATCATTTAAGACCAATTCTGTATGTGATGGTATACAGACCACCTAAACATAATACTCATTGTATGGGTGAATTTTCAGACTTTCTGGCTGAAATTATGTCTAAATATGATAAGGTTTTGATTGTTTGTGATTCTAATATTTATGTTGTTTGTTGTCCCAACAAGGCCTTTGTTAGCGATTTTCTTAATCTTACTGACTCCTTTAATCTTGTACAGTCTGTGTCAGGTCGTACACATGAGTGATCTTGTGTTATCATCATATTGTCTTCCAGCTATGAACTTGGAAGTTATGATGCATTGGTCTCTGATCATATGCCTCTTGTCTTTGAAATTTCTCTACCTTGTTTAGTGGTTGAACAACATTCCGTGGCACACTATCTTTGCCATTTTAATTACTGATCAGCTGCTCAGTTTATTGCTGCTTTTAATAACTTTTTTGACCCTGTCTTACAAAACCATCCTAATTTAAATCTTGGTGGATTAATGTCTCTGTTTGGTGACACTTGCCAGAATATTTTAGATGTTGCTACTTCTCTTAAAATTGTCTGCCCAAAGTCAAAGTCTGTACCTTGAATAGATGATATTACTCTCGCTGCCAGATGTGAGTATAGAAGAGTTGAACATAAATGGAAAAAGGATAAACCACATGTTTCGTTTGAGATGGTGCAAAGTAGTTTGTATAATTATCAAAAGGCCAGACAAGATTGTGTGGTCTGGTGTTGAGAGACATAACACTAAACCTCATGTTTTGTTCAACACCATTAACACAGTTTTAAATCCTCCAAAATCATCTGGTCTTGTTGAATTGCCTGAAGGTTGTGAGTTATTTTTAAATTACTTTTAAATTACTCTTCCTGGTTATGATACATTGAATTGTATTAAGTGCTGTACTACTTTTGACCAGTTTAAGCTTGTTTCTCTTTCGGTTGTTAAGGAGATCGTCAGGCACATGTAATGTTCATCCTGTCCTTCTGATGTTATTCTTCCACATTTCCTTAAAGAGGCTATGTGTAATACTGGACCAGCAATTCAAATAATGCTAAATATCAGTCTCACTAATGCTGTTGTGCCAGTGTCTTTTAAACATGCTGTGGTCTAACCTCTGCTTTAGAAACCTAATCTGGGTTCTTTTATTTTATCCAGTTTTAGACGTATCACTAAGTTACCGTTTCTCTCAAAAGTACTTGAGAGGCTAGTCTTTTTACAGCTTTTAGTCCTACCTACACTTCAGGGTCTTTCTGAGGTGCTTCACTCAGTTTTTAAGATATTTCATAATGTTAATCTCCTACTTATTACTGATGTAGAGAATTTCGCCATTCTGTTGTTACACCTCACAGGTGCATTTGACACTGTGGATCATTGTACTCTTATTTATCATTTAAAACAAAGTGTGGACATTATTGGGTCTGTTCTGGAGTGGCTCAGATTGTATTTGACTAATAGAAGTTTTTCTGTCAGTCTGGGTCATGCTAGGCCATCCTCAGTGTCTCTCACTTGTGGGGTCCTGCAAGACTCCAGTCTTGGACCTTTGTTATTTTCCCTTTATCTATTTCCATTAGGTTCTGTGTTCAGGAAGTATGGAATATCATTCCATTGCTATGCAGATGATATTCAAACTTATCTTCCTTTGAAACAGGGTGATTCCAATGACTTGAAACCTTTACTGAACTGTCTTAATGATGTTAAGGCATGGTTGGCTTTGAACTTCATAAGCTTGGAATGAGACTAAAACTGATGTAATGGTGTTTGGGCCTAGTGGAGTGATGTTGATCGTCTCGTTAATTCGACGCCTCTGGAGGCACATGTCAAGCCCATGGCAAGAAATCTGGGGGTTCTTTTAGATAATACAGTTCAAGATGGATAAACAGATAAACTCTGTCATTAAACTTATTTTTTTCTGTTTGAGACTACAATCTAAGGTTAAGCCCTTCTTGTCAAAGAAAAACCTTAAAAAAGCAATTTATGCTTTTATTTCATGCTGGACTGATTACTGCAATGCACTTTGCATTGGTGTTGGTAAGGCTGCTATTGCTCGACTTCAAATGGTCCAAAATGCTGCTGCTAGATTTCTTACACACGGAAACGTGACTATATAACCCCGGTCCTATTTTGCCTTCATTGTCTGCCAATATACCTTAGAGTTCAATTTCACATCTTGCAGATTGTCTTAAAATCAGTAAATAATATGGCACCATCTTATATTTCTGACCTTGTAACACTCTATGAGCCAGTACGGTTCCTGAAGTCTAGCGAGCAGTTCTTACTTGAGGTTCCTGAATGTAGAATGAAGACGGGGGGGGGGGGGGGTGAGCATTGTTTATTATTGCACCCAAATTCTGGAATGTGCTTCCCTTGTACATTACAAATGTCGAAACTCTGTTTTCGTTTAAAGCTCATCTCAAGACGTTTTTGTTTTCAGTAGCTTTTATTGTGGTTTGAGCTAATGGCAGCTTTTAACACATTCTTTTTGACAGTTATATTGAATTATGGGGTTGCACTTTAATTTTCTTTTTTTTTTATGTAAAATGTTTTAATAGGTAAATCCTGTGTGTGATATTATATACCGTTTTATTTTAGAATTTCATTCCCTGCACTGCTTGTCCCTCTGATATTTTATGTAAAGCACTTTGGTCAATACTTGTTGAGATTTAAATGTGCTCTATAAATAAACTTTGACTTGACTCTTTCCTAGTATGCGCAGGTTCAAAAACGAATAAAGATTGTGTTCTGTGAACAACACAAAAATGTACTTTAACATCTATGGTGATGGACGTATGGCAACCATAAACCCAGCAAAATCACGCTGTTACAAGTTAAAGGTTAGTTAGCTAGGAAAGGCTGTAAAAAAACCTAACTACTGAAAGAATATGCAAGTTAGATTAAACAAAATTAGCAAACACAACATACTGAATTTGAAAGAAACTGAATGGTAAAATTTTGACCTTCAAAACAAAATGAACAAAATGTAAATTAAAATAAATATGTAGAATGGGTAAGACATTTAACACTCTCAAATTTCCCTCCTGTCTGTCGACAGGATTAAAGGATCATCCTTTGAAGAAAAAGAAATGCCCCTTAAGGTTGATTGGGTTGACAGTTTAACAGTTGACCGGCACACCCTATGGTCCAGGAACACTTGTTGCTTAGCAAAATCAAGATGTGCATCTTTTCACTGCAACTCTGCATCAAGATTTTGGGAATCATTACTTTAAAAGCAAGAGCAGTAGTAAAACTGTGTTTCACACAATGATACAGTAGTTAAACTTTACAATTTATCTGTGGTTCACATGCGTGTCGAACTGTGGAATGTGATCCGTACAGGTCACAGACCAACTACGGTCTGATACACCACTAGTGCATATATTACCTCCAGAATACAGACTGGGGAGTGATTTTGTGGGGTTACCGTCCTGTGCTGTGGCAGTAGGCTGAGGCTTAGTAACCAAGCCTAACTTCTACACTTTTTCTCGCCTGAGCTGCCTGTGTGAGAAGTGATGTGTGTGACTGTTCTTGTGCACAGACAGTAAGGAGGCCCAGTATTCTCTGCTGTTATTTCATGAAGCACCGTGGGACATGTTTAGTGATTCCCTCCCAACCCCCAGTTCTCCTAAAACATGCCACTAGAGCAAAAATAAAAGGGAAAAAACTGACAAATTAAGCATGCTATGATTTTGTTCTGTGGTTATTGCCTGAATGCAGTTGCAGTGCCAGCTCTCTTTTAGAGGGGTTTGCTGGGATTGCTTGGTGTTCAAGTCGGCAAATTTTGCTGGCAAGCCATATAGAGTTAAAAAGCGCCAGTTTGGATTTTTTTCCCTTCCTGACATGCAGTGTCTTCTGGGACGATGATTAATTAAAGAAAGAGGGGAAAGTATATTTGTTGGCTTTCTGTCTTTGCTAAAATTTGCACTGTCAGTTACGAATGTTGGAATGGTATACCTAGGAAAATTATACGCAGAATACAGTGTGTGGTATTCAGGTTTGCTTTAGCAAATGATGGAGGCATCATAGAACTTTTTTTTTTTAATTTTAGTTTGATTATATTTTCTTACATTTAAGCACTTCTCTTTATGTGGTCACGTGGCTGTATAAAAAATATCTGTGTTCCCATGGGAAGACTTGATGTAAGGCTTTCATCAAACCATAGCTGCGACTGGTTGTTTATTAACGGTAGTATGATTAAAACATTTTTAAAACTAACGTGCACTGTGCTCTTTAGAAGGCAGGCATATGGTCATGAGACGTGATCCCTGTGTTTGCTTCCCCGTGAGCCAAGTTTGAGCTTACACTAGGCGTACAAGCAAAACATGTTGGCTTCCTGCCTTGGGACACCTGGGTCGCCGCTGTGGCATGTCACCCTGGGGCCTGCACTGATTGTGACTCAGTCTGCAGAGGTAGGTTTAACCTCGCCATTGTTTTTGGGCCAAGGTTTTAGCAGGACCCGCTGGCTGTACTTGAATTTTTTCCATAAGGCCTTTGTTCCAGCAGCTTCGTGCCTACAGACTCCAAAGGCCTGGCTGATGTGATGGGGGCAGGGGTGTGACGCGGGAGGGGTCTACAATGCGGGAGGGCTGGCTTTTCGGGGTGCCAAGAAAAGGAGACTGCACCTTGGTGGTCATTGATAACTGCAGTCTGAGCCCCCCTAGGTGACTTCAACGTTTATCCAGCACAACCACCCACTGCCTCTCTGGACTGGCGCTGAGCTCCCTGCAGACATGTTTATGAAAAGGGGTGTTTTGTTTGCCTTTTGAGTTGTTCCTGTTACATTCTCATAAGCACAACAAGGGAGAAAAATCTGTGTCTTCATTTGGACTCATATTTAACCCAGGTGCCTTAAAATGACTTGGTGTGACAGGCCTAATTTAGCACTTCCTCTTCTGATGGTGAATCTAGAACATTCCTTCTGGGGTTGTGGGATTGTGATTGGATACGCCGTCTCAGGGCTGCGTGTTGGATACAGTAGCACTGGGAGATCTGCTGCGTGAGACAATCGTATCAGGTAGGAAAGTGTGCCAAAACACAGGTTGTAACAAAGAAGCCGTGAAAGCAAACAATGGAACATTTGTATGGTGTGGTGTCAGGGTGGGCGAGCCAAAACTGCAAAATTGCTTCCTTTCCCCAGTCACATGTGTGCATGCTCAGCAGCCATTTTGTTCTGAGAGAGCAGAGTGATGTTACCTTTTTTACTACCACCTGACACATTTTAGAACTGACCAAAGAATGGTGTGTGTGTGTGTGTGTGTGTGTGTGTGTGTGTGTGTGCGTGCGTGCGTGCGTGCGTGCGTGCGCCCATGGGACGTTGCAGTGAGTCCCTGCCTCTATGCAGACTCAAAACTGTGAAGGATCCACTTTCTCTGTGATGGCTTTTGCCTGTAATACATCATGTAGCAAAAGCGTCTCTGGTTCTTCTTGGTCACATATGTGGGAGTTTTGCGGGTGCGTCCTTGTGAGGCACAGTTGCTCATTTGCCTCAGGTGAATTCTCAACTTCACCACACCTGTTACATGTTTTATTTGCTAAACCTTGAGGTGTGGTTTGTGGAAGATGTGTGTCCGTCAGTGGCCTATTGCGGCCCTGTTGTGTGCAAGCTGTCGCCAAGCCAATCCTTCCTGTCAGCTGTCACGGTGTTCCACATGCTACACATACTTCATTTGGTGCAGCCAGAGAACACCTTAACGACTCTCAGAGCAGTACAGGAAGAACATAAATATGAGCGTTTAGTACCACGGCAGTCTCGAAGTTCCTCAATAATGCGTAGTTATCCTAAATTGGTCCACCGAGCCGTGTTATGAATAGATTTCCACACTGTGGCCTGCTTGAGATTCTACCGCTATCTTGTCGGAAAGAAGCGCTTCAGAGGCCTGTGCTTTTCGAGAGAGTTACGACTCCAGGATACCTTGAGCATGAAGACATTTAAAATCTTACCAACCATGAGAAATTACATCACATGCTGAATTGTTGTAACTATGGCAAATGTTAATGTAATTTTTCAGTGGCATCTAGTGGTATTTGGCACACTGTCACTTACCATGTAAGTGTAACGGAGCAAATAATGCCAATATACTAGGAACCTTCACATGTCAGGACCACGGTTCAGTTAGTCTTGGGTCTTTAGCTAAGCAGACTTGTCCTCTCGTCTGCCACCTTTGCGTGGGTTCGGGTCCCAGTGGTGACCCCCATTATTTAAACAACACCTTCCTGGTACCATTTGCACTCCTGTGACGTAATCCTTTCATTTGAGCAGAAAGCAGACAAATGTGCTGTGCTTCCTGACACTGGCGCTGTTTGGGAATATTCTTCAGGGTATTTTTGCTGCTTAAATGACATTGTACAGCTGTGTGCGAGAATATATTTAAAAATTCACAGGTGAACATCCTCTGTGTGGTAATTCCATTCGGATGTCACTCAACTGTGTGGGTGTTGTATTTAACAATAGATACAGAATCTGCTCATTGGGGGGACAAAAATCAAATGTAGAAAATCCAGTTTTGAATTAAGCTGTTTGGGCACTTATTTCTAAGGCTGTAACCATTTGCCATTAGCTGCACAGGTGCATAGAAAGCAAACTTTTGTCATTGTGAAGGAGCCATTGACTGTGAAGGCAAATTTGAATGGAATTTTCACGTCCAGTGAAGCATAAAACAATGGTTGTTAATCTTGTTGTCAATCTAGGCTACAGAGGAACAAAGGAACTAATTACCCAGGCAGGATTAGTCACTTAGTGCAAGAAAATCACCTTAATGATGTCAGCTCTGTTACAGGAACTGGGATAACTCACCTCTTTCTGTACACCTAAGGCTTACGCTTCTATATATTTTTACCCATATGCACAGTTTAAAGGTGTAGTTTAAATGGAAAAGTGTGTCTTCCTCTGATTCTTGAAGCGAGTGTCATGCTGCTGTAAATGGCACGTGGGTGTGACTGTGGGCACAGGGTTAAAACACAAACATGCAGCTATGCCACAACATGAAGAATTGGGATCAGTGCCCACTGGTCATCACTATCATGGCTTCATAACATGGGGGGGTCAAAGGTTGTGGCCCGCAGTGCCCCAAAACTCCTGGCAGCGTGGAAACCAGGAGCGGCTCGGCTTTTACTCAGCCGTCTGGAGCGCGTAAAGAAAATTCACACATACCGTGGGCGTTCACAAGCATGTTGTGCAAATATTGACAAGCGAGTGTTGTGCTGTGACAGCGCCGCCTCCCCCTTAACTCTGTAGTTGTGCTGTTTTATTACGTGTAGCCACGGCGATGTGCAGGGCTGAGCGCAGCATGTCATATCCAGCTCTGGAGAGCATGTTCCAAAAGGACACCCAAAGTATACGCCGCACGTGTTTGTGTGCGCGCACACGTTTATACGCATGTATATTCTCTGTGTTGGGGGGGGGCGGGGGTGGATCTGAAACATTTATTACTACTGACACAAGAAGATGAATATAAACCCTGAATCCATTACTTGGAATCCAGGGCCAATTCTGAATTTTCAGGAAATGACACTTTATAATTGTATGTCATTTTTACTTCCAAAAATTGAAGGCTTGGGTGTTGGAGAGTTTAGGGTGACAGTAAATGTTATATAACTGACATATTGGATAACAACTGCCTGCTGTTGACAAGGTGAATTCAAATGGATGTTGTAATGGTAATAAAAGGTATAAAAACCTGCGTAGGAGAACATGGATTAGCATTTGTCAGTGACGGTATGGGCTGTATTGAGTACATTTTGTCAACATTTACTGCTGTGCTTGTTTGAACATTGTACATGGCTTACTAGTCATAGAGCAGGATGGAAATTAAGTGGTCACCTATGCTAAGGACTGAGCCGGTGGCATTTCCGTGGTTCTGACAGTGATGATGAACACCTCAGTGGGTCAAAACTGCCCAGGCTCTGTCACTTTCCCAGAGTGCGCTGTCCTGTCAGGTCCGTTTCGGAACCACAGTTGGAAGATGACCGCCTCGCTCGGGGTGACTGGGGCGCAGCGGCACTGAAGCAAGCGGGAAATGCCCGGAGTTATCAGCTCCCTTCGAGGAGCGAGACGAGTGGCCGTCTGTGACTGATAACACTGCCTTTGGGATGTGAAGAGGCTGCGCTGGAATGTCTGTGACTTAACAAGCGGAAGATTGACACAGCTGGTCAGCGAGCAACTTAATGAGACCCAGTGCCAATGTTTGGCTCTTATGAGATGCAATTTTTTCCCTGCATTTGTGTATTATAGATTTGTCTCTTTGTGTACATTACAGATATTAACCACATATTTCATTATAGCAAGTGTACTTAATTTGTTTTTTTTTTTTGTCCTAAAACAAGTCTTTAATTCTCAGTGGTCTGTCTTTGGGGCTGTTTTGTTACATGATTATACTTAACGACTGATTCCGAATTGGATCAGAATGAGAATTTGCATGGATATCTTGTATATTTTCTCTTGTGTCAGCAGATCCATTGTCTGAGAGAGGACGTCTGTTAAGGGCCTGAACCCCCCCTCACTTGCCACTGCATTAATGGGGCCGTTTGGGGCAAAAGGTCCTGCATTAATGTGCCAAAGGGGCACAACAGCTGACATGGCAATTTGTTGTTCTTCACAGTGTTCACAAAGAACTTCCCTCCTACTCCTTTTCCGTGGCAGATAAAAGCTGTCTGAAAGTCTCCTGTGTGACAGGACCGCGGGGCGTAGTGGAGACGGCTGTGACTTCATCCGCTACATAGTGTTGCCATCACCCTAATGAGCTTTAATCTGGTTTCTCTCTTCCCAAAGAGGGCCATAGTGCCTGCTGCTCTAAAGTGTAATTATGGGTGGTGAAAATCGACGGGATGCTCTTCAGGTCAAAGAGAACAGTTTGTTTGGCTGGTTAGTTGTAGGCGATGGCCAGAAGACACCCGTGCACTTTTTGTATACTGCCTCAGTGTTTTCCCTTAAACAAGTGAAGACTAAGTGCAAAATTTCTGGTTTCCTCTTCCTGTTGGCCAGAGCTGACTCTGACCAGTTTGGTGCCCTAGGCAAGATTTTAGCTGGTGCCCCTTACATTGCCACCAATTCCACCACTAGTGGCTGTGGTCATCCAGTGGTGCCCGTATGGAGGGATGGTGCCCGTTTGCCTATACGGCCTATGCCCTGCTGTTGGGTGTGTGGCTTGTGCTCCTATGTGTTATTTAAATTTATTGAAGTGCTATGAAAAAAAAATTGAAGGCATATTGAAGAAAAGGAGTGTCGTCTTTACCAAAAGTGAATACATGCGAACATTCATGTTTCCTGTAGTGTAATTAATCAGAAGGTTTACCAGCAAATTCTAATATACTTGCATCAATGCTGTGTATACTGTAATTAATCAGAAATGAAGTATTCCAACAAAACTGGAATAATGACCATAGACAATAGTGTAATTAATTGGCTTATGTTGTAAAGTAGTTTAAAGTGATTCATTGACTGTAGTTTTATTAAAGGCTACAACAGAATTTAATTCATTATAATTCATTTAATTCCCAAAAGAAATTACATTAGAGAGTTTAGCGTGCCATGAAAATTCTCACAGGTGTCATAGGATGGCTCACTGAAATTTATATTGCACAACTAGAAAAACAAATTAAGTATGATTAGACATAGTCTTTGTAATATAAATATTTTATTAGGTTGTGAGAAATGAAGACAAAATGCGAAATGCATTTACTTGGGAGGATTACGCTTAATTGTCTTGGCAACCTTAATTTATGTCAAAGGTTCAAATAAGAATTTTGCTGCTGTTATTCTCCCCTTTCTGGGCTTAACTAAATGTGTGTATTTGCCCGGCTGGGTGTTCTGCTTGGATGTGTTCTGTGCGGTGCAGCAGAGAGTCAGGTTCCAGTACTGGGACCTGGAGCCTTTCAGATTACGTGTTAAACAATATACTTCTTTTAGTGTAAAAATTGTAGTGTACTACTTTGTCTGGCTGGGTTAATATAGATGTACATACTATATAGTGTAAATTTAAACCTAGTTATGAGTGAAATGTCAAAGCTTTGGGAGTGTTTTGGTAGGTAGTGCACTGTAATATGACTTTAAAAGAAGGAGAGAGCTGGTTGTATCACAGCGGAACAGAGTGCTGTATTGCTGTACATGTGGGCTAGTAATACACTGGATTTCAATGCCTTAAACAGTTTTCAGAACATTCTGGAGTGGCATGCTAGAACGCTATTTGGTCATGAGACAAATGTGTGTCCTTTTGGTCCCATGGAGGTGCACTGTGAGTTGGTCTGAAGTTTTATGATAACGTGGATGTTCAAGCGGCGTGACGGCATACGCTGGGTCCAAGGTTCAGGTTTGAGACTGCATGCTATTGACTCAGGCCTCTTATGAGAGCTTTCAGTGCCAGATATTTAGTTGTCTTGGGCTTAGATTAATTAGAATGCCAGACATAAAATGGCATTGAAGTGGTACATGGTAACGCGGTGCGAATTGTGCATATGCGCCGTAACAGCGGAGCAGTGCTACAAAGCTGCTGTCTAACTTGTTTCCCAGTGTTGTTTAATAAACTGTCTTCACTTGTCAGGGTTTTATATACGCCGAAGCGGTAAACATTGGAGTCGATTAAAATATTCCAGCTCCCTGCTCGCACCCCAATGTGTTATTTCGGTGCCGCCTTCCCTGGTAATTCAGCCGCTGTGATTTCCGTGAGCGGCAGGTAGAATCAAGCTCTCTCCGTCCTTAAGGAAATGTTAGTGCCGCTCTGTGTCATCTGAAAGCCCAGTTTAATATAACGCTGCTGTCACGAGCCATTAAATGGGGGGGGGGACAATAAGCAAAGACCGTTGTTGAAGCTGTGAGGACGGATAAGTGGAGGGGGGTTGCACGTGTGTTTCGTGTTCTGGTTGTTCCAGCCCGCTCGTGTTTGTTTTAAACCTGATTTTTATTTTTTGTTAAGTTTTTTTTTATTATTTTTTCTTCTTACCTCGCGTGAGTATGTAGAGGGTCTCTTTGCAGTTATATGTAGTTACACAAAACGAACGCGTTGTATCTGACAGAGCTGTCTGAAATAGTTTTCGGTGTGAAAACTGAGTTTTATAATTTAATGATTTTTTTTTTCCCTCTGGTTTTTAGAAGGTGTATGTGAGGTCGTGTAGCCACGCCGTAATAATTCTGATGGAATAATAATGTTGCTGTCTGTCAGGGAAAACTGACAGGCCTAAAGTGTGTCTGAAGCAGATAGATTCTCACTCCTGGGTCTGTGGAGTCCAATCACACAGGCACCAGGTGAGAAGCTTCATGATTGATAATAGACGGGAGCAGAAGCAATGATTGTTGGGGTTGGGGGAAGCATGTTCAGGCTGTAGGTTTAATTTAATATGTGCAAATGAGAGGCATATTCCTATCAGCAATACACAATGCCTTTTTAAAGCATGTCGTCAGACAACTTGGTAACTTGCGACAGAAATGTACACTTAACGTTAATCAGATATCTGAATATTTAGTGCAGCGAAGGATGACGTGGGGGGAATAGAGTAGCGTCCTGGGTCCTCGCATTGACGCGCTGCCTATAGACGAAAATTCATGCTCTGAGAAAGATCTGAAATTGAATCTTCTTTAACGTGGTCTCCCATAGCCCAAGGAAATGCATCTGCACACGGTATCACCACAACTGCAAATGCAATGCTCACAACAGATGATGAAAATAGATGAATACAAAGAAATCAATTTGTGCGTGCGTGTGCATGTGCACACCTATTATCTTTCTGAGCCAAGAAGAAAGGCACTTAAAGTTTTACGACTGTCGTTTATTGGTCTTATGGTGAAAGAGGATGCTTCAAGATATAGCACTGGGAAGTAATGACTTAAAATGAAACGGTTGTATGAAAACACAAGGGTGTGGAAAAAGTTGCATTCTACTGTGCTGGACATGAATAAGGCAATTCAAGCAGGCCTTAAGCGAAGGAAAATCCTTCCCTGAACTTGGCTCCTGTGGGTATTTGGCTGGTACTTGCTGCTCCTGAATAATTCATGAATCAGGACCCTTCTATATGAATCAGCTGTTGACATGATTTTCCTCCATGCCTATGAAATGTGATTTATCTGTGCAGCTCAATTGACAGACACTCAGACTTGCAATGCAGAGAGGATGACATTTTAGGCCTTGATACAGAAAAGAATCTTTAAGAATCACAGTAATTTTTCTCAAGATGTGCTGGACCCTTGCTGTGCAATAGGGAGAACTGTTTCTTGAAACCCCCACCCCATCCATTATCCAACCACTTCCCATTCCCTCCGCTTGACCGCATGCTGCAGCGTCCCGGTGATAACTCCGTCACTTTGCCCACGTGCGAGGAGCAGCCCGTGTTCCCCGTGTTCTGGAACACGTCTGACAGGTCTGCAGGAGGTGCTGACGCAGAAACCAGTGGAGGAACTGTGGGCAAATTAACACCCACCCGGGGCGGGGGGCCGGCGGCGCGGCCAGGGGGGGGGGGGGGGGGGGGGGCGAGGGGGGGGGGGTGGTGTGCTGAGGGGGGCG
>JABJVR010000995.1:0-20000 GCA_025773905.1 Chitala chitala
GCTGCCCAGCCCCTCCTGGGCATGCTAACATTACAGATAGTAGTGAGACTTATAGAGAGTTGGATTGTTCCAAGTACAAGTAGTGTTCTTAGTGTTATGCAGTCATTGCTTTAAACATGTAGACTAGTTATTATCAATCAGGGCCAGGCAAACACTTAGGTGTTCCTCAAGGCATATCTCAGGGGCTGGGTCTAATATGGGTCATGTTAAATTTGCTTTTGTTAAACAGCATTTCCTGTACACGGTACATGCACACACACAGAGTGCATAGCGGAATAACTGGCTATCTCTTCATGGGGAGCCTTGGTGACAATTTTGGGAACTGTTGACATAGATGGTTTATGAGATGCATGATGAGATGGTTTTGTCTTTGGTTTTGTCTTTTAGAAAGGTGCCTTCACTAACGGAGTCACATTTACCAGAATTGCTTAACTGATATTCAAGGAATTTGTCTCCATACCTGCTGGTCACATACTCTTAATATTACAGGGCTGTGTTTGTGTTCATGTTGATAAAGTTGTTTGAAACAATAGTAACCAGCCTGCAAGTCTGGTGTTTTGACTTTACCTTCTCATTTTTGTTATCGCGTTTTTACTATCAGTGTCTGCTACTATAGTTCTCAATGTCTGTATTGATTGTACTGCAAAGCTTTGTGTTGGTTGCAAAAGTATATGATTGTCAGCCTGACTGAAGATGGACACCTGATCAGTATTTACCTGATTGCCTACAGAGTTGTCAGGTGCCTAACTTCTAAAGGAGCCATGACTTTGGTTATCAGTCTGACATACTTGTATATGTTGTATGTAAACAGCAAGTGTAGCCTTGGTACAGTATAGTATATGTGAATGACTGTGTGTTTCCATGGGCCTGGTTTTTAGTTGTTGAGAGAGCCTTTTATTAATGTCAGCATAAAGCTCTGTCTAGTTAACCTTCACCCTGAGCGCGCTTTTCAGGATGAGCCAATTTCATGAACGCAAGACCAAAATGACCACGAGCAGAATTGGTATGATTTGCAAAATAGAGCACTTATCAGGGCTTATCACCTACAAAGATTTGCTAATTTCATTAGATTTTAATGAGTTATTGGATATGCACCTCAGGACATTGTCCTTCGATTAATTACGCTCTGGTGTGTACCATGTGTCCAGAATAGGGAGCATCTGTAAGTTGCTTGTCACGAGCATTTTAACATGAAGACAATTGATTTTGTATTTAAGTTGATTTCAAGAGTGGAGCAATAGTGTAGGGCATGTTTGTTGCTTTTTTTTCGTTGCAACTCTGTGGCAAGCATTTTAGTAATTTAATCTGTTTCATTAAGGTTGTGTCAATCTAAAGCTCTGGAGGAGTCTGCTTGCCCTGAGCGTGCAGAGATGTAACCCGTCCCTTTCCTGGCACGCGAGCAGTTCTTCGTGCAGCGCTCAGCTGAGCCCATAGAGGCCTAACCCAGTTAGGTTCTGCATAATGAACTCTGGCGGCCCCAGTACCACAACCTCGCAGCTACAGCCATAATTCTCACAAGAGGGCGCGCGAGGTAATAACGATGCCGTGATTGGCTCTTAAACGGGATCTATGAGGAATATAAAGGAGAGGATATAATGCCAGTGTCTCATATGTCCTCTGGCAAAACTGTAAGAGTTTTCTGTATTTATTCATGTCAATGCTCAAAGACGGTGGTTGCCAAAAGTTAAAATAGGTATTTTTCATTTGTGGTGCGTTCAGGTACGCACGGGGCATCAGGTAGTGTAAAGGCGTAAAGGTATAAAAGCTCAATTCACAATTTGTGGTGCTAGCGACACTTATTGAAATATCTGTATATGAACCTATTCTCAGATTGAGGGTGGTTGAACAGAATAAACTGTCATAGTGCTGTGCTTGATTTTCTGTGTCAGTCAACATTAAAGAACTGGATTTTGCAAAAAATGATTGCTCGCCTGTATTCTGTGCATTTGCACATCATTACAGCGCACGCTCCGGTCCACCATCTTTGAGGGCATCGCAGGTCTGGGCACAGAAAGCCTCTGATTGGAACAGCTGTTAGACCATGTGTCCGCACACACCCACTCTGAACCATGAAATGGGATCTTCAGCAGGGCTAAAAACGTCATTTAATTTCTTTGGGCACACTGGAGCACAATGACATGTCAATTAGGCCAGTTGCAGAGAAGCAGCCTGGGGTGGACCATTATAAAATGATCGGACAGAAATTGTGTTTTGGGACATAATTAGATTAGAAATGGCTCTTTGAATGTGGCATTTATGTTGGGGGAAGAGCGGCAGAATAGCCGCCTTCATGGAGCACTTGCGTTTTATTCTTTGTGCAGGCACGGAACATTAATACTCGTGCTATTTTCCTGTAGATTAAACCTGTTCTAGCAGGGGTTAGGGAGACCTTCACTCTAACAGCTCTGGGCATGCTGTTCATTGAAATGATTAAAACATCGTAGCCGCGTTAAAAGGTGCTAACCTCCTTATTTGTCGATCAAGCAGCCAGTTCTTCACAGTTAGGCCTTAATGTTTCTGTTGGCATGTACGGTAAAATGATATAACCACAGCGATGGCTTTTCATGGATATTTTATCTTAGCAGTTGTTTCAAAGCAGATGGGTGCTATCAAACGGTAAGAAAATGAGTCATGAGCTCTGTAGTTTAAATATAACTTTTCGTTTGGCTGTTGACTGTAAGCCCATTATCTGTCTGCTGCGAGCTGTTACCTTTCGAGTTTTAATAAGATGATACTATTATTTAGGCCCCGCTTGCTCAGTTTGACGGGAGTGCAAAAGTCTGGACCCTTGGCGTGCTGAGTTGTGGCGTCGAAGCGGATGCCGCCCCCTGCGCTCTCTGTGTGAGGAGAAGGCTCACATGGGAGAGCTGTGAGGTGACAAAAGGGCACGCGGCACAAAGGAGAGGGACGGCACCCGTCATTCTGCACTGAAGGTGGCACAAGTGCTGTGGATTCGTGCTAACAACGTGAACGTGGTCTCTGTGCAGCTGCACCGTGCATCCGACTGCCACCGATTTTCATGTTCTGCGTCACTGCGTTTAGAAGATTAAATATAGTCCTAAAAAAAAGTAGATACTCGTGTTTGGACTGACGAGACGTCTATTTGGGCTTTTGAACGGTTAGTGTCGCAGTTTGCAGGCCTTCTGACTGCGGTAGATCAGTCTGCTTGTTGCATGGATGAAGGCTCCAGGCTGTCCCTGAGAGCCACCTCCCCCCACCTCCTGCCTGCACGCCAGTATGGTGAGGGGAAATGTATTAATGAGGGCAAATTACTGTAGCATGTGGGGGTCCCACATGGCCCCAGTACAGTAAGTAGGTCTTAGACCTATATATGTATTCCAAAGAAGGCTCAACCCCATTTCCTGTTTTAATCTGCTTGTGGGCATTTCATTTCTCTGAATGTGACAAAAAAAAAAAACAAAAAAAAGGTAAAGCAGTTATTCAGGTTCTTTTCATACACATTTATTTATTTAATAGACTCAGCAGTGAACAGGAATCATTTTGCTGCTGAGCTGCTAAAGCCGTTTTGTCTCATGAAGTGAGTGGCAAACATTTGTGTGGCACGTTTGCGTCTTGAATATCGTTTCTGCCTTTTGCCCCATGCAGACGTCCCCGCATTGTCCGTCACATTTGTGCCTCATGGTTGGCACTTCAAAGTTTGTTCCCACGAAGCGGCTGACACAGAGCTGTTAGCCGCCGCCGGCCTTATGAGAACGTTCCATTTATACCCATTTTATTGCAGCTCCTCATAATTGTGGAATGGAATCCCATAACAAGCTAAAAAGGTTCAGCAGTTTTACTTTCCCGGTAAGTGGATGACGTTAAGGAGACTTGTCTTCAGAAGATCAGGGTTTAAGGTATCGCATCTTTTCGGGAAGGCCCTCCCACACCTGTGAGATGCCTGATTGTGAACACACTCTCTCTCTCACATACACACACAATGGCATTTTGTGACTCACACCCTCCCTCTTTGACACGCTTGGCCCTCCGGTTGCGTGTACTTCCTGGTCTGTGTCACTTAGACTTACTCACTTAACCTTTCCCTCAGCTGCTGTCTTGTGCAGCACCTCATCGGTCTTCTGTGTCTCTCATTATGGTGTTTGAGATTTTGCCTCCTTGTGTAACATTCAAGAACATCCTGTGCATGTCCTTCTGCATTTCATTCTATAAAAATATATATGTAATTATGTGTTGAGTGATTACATTTGAGGGTCTAAAGTCTCAAAAAACTGTAAGGCAAAAAAAAATCCTTCGTCGTAATTTTACATTACCAAATATTGCGTTGTTATTCTTTCTTTGTAATGGTGAATAAACCAGGCTGAATGTTGTCCCTTTCACATCTGCTTTCTAGCACCCAGAGCATAACTGACCACATTTTCACAGCATAGACCCATTTAGCATTAACTGCAGAGGAGGGCTGAATGCCTCTTTCCAACTCCCAAAATTGATTCTTTTGATCAATACCCCATTGTGCACCTGTGGTTGTAGGATATAGAGGAGGAGAGCAATTATGAAATCATCTGTTTACACATGGATGAAATTGAGGCCAAGACCTTTCTTGTGTCCTAAATCATCACCAGGCCCACAATGTAATTGCCTAGAAAAGTCAATGCATGCCAGTATATATCCAAAGGCAAGCTTATTAAGAAGTAGTTTGTTCTGGTCACTTGCATGTCATATATGCTGAGGGCAAAACACTCATAGTCACAGAAAATGGTTTAAAAATGTGAAGTGTAACATATCTTGCTGCACAAAGTCCATATACTTCAGTCATTAGGTTTATATTGAAGCAGTCATTAAAGGGCTGTAATGAAACAGTAGAATTTGTTTGCAAAGGGCTGTTTTTGAGCACGGTTGCTTCATACTCAGTTTGTCCTTGGGCTGTGAACCTACCCCATGCCGGAGGGAGCGCCGTGTAGCAGTAGACAGTAGACATGGGATGTGACACAGCATTGGCCGGCACCTTTGGTGTGAGTGGCGTGCCAGCCTGCTCGGTCTTAGCGGGTGGTTCCCAGTCTCCACTGCACCAAAGCGAACTGATCCAGCTTTGCTGTTATCAGCCTGAGCCGGGCTCTCGGGTCCCCGTCTTCCCTCTGTCGTGGGAGCCGTGTCTTTCAGCCCCACGCCCTGACAGGCTCAGATAAGGGACTTCCCGAACGTGCTCCTTGGTCCTCCTCGTGCGCGCTGCTTGTACATTCCGCTGCATGCCTGTCTGGGCTGATGTTAGATTAAGACACGCAGTATTGCATGCTGAGTGTGCCATTCATCTGATAAAATACCCTGTCTTTTTTCATTATTTCCTGCCTCATCTGGGTGTAGCTTTATGGAATGTTTCATTCGAGTTCATTTTTAACCGTTTTTGTTTGGTAAGACATACCCTCTGTGATTATTTTAACATATGCTAAGGGAAGTAGTTTTTGTTTTTTTTTTTTTTTTACAGACGTTTGGAAAATTTATCACATCTATTTAGAGCTAGCTAGAATGATTACGCTATATATGTGTTAATGATGCTAGAATTTTCTTTTGACAGTGTCGACAAGTAATGTTAAGTTTCTGCCTTCTTTTTAAATTGTCGCTGGTGATTAAATAACGCTGAATACCACATGGTTTGTACAGGGATTTCAGTGTAACTGTGTGTAAAGAGCACCTACTGCCTTTATGTACTAGGAAATACCTTAAAAAGTATGTTGTATTTTAGATTTGTTTCTGCTTTACTGTGCTGCCAATCATTTTACTGATGTTTTAAATTTGTATTCATCTTATGTCATACCTGTCTTATGTGTATAGTAAAATTATCCTGACAATTACTCTACACCCTAAAATAGGTTTTACACCACACTTTTACAGATACTGGCTATGCTTACTTATTTGAAGCAGAATGTGTTTTCTATGTGCTGTCAGCAGCACGTATGATCAGTCCTGTATGTTATGCTGCATACAAAACAATAACCCAGAGACACAAATTGAATTGTATGCTTGCAGTGTTGGTGACTAACATGTCTTTGAAGAGGGTGGTGTAACACACTCAGTTGGTTTGGCCCTGCAGGTCAACCAGGACAATGTGGTGAAAGTCGGTCACCGGCAAGTTGTCAACATGATCCGGCAGGGGGGCAACCACCTGGTCATCAAAGTCGTGACGGTCAGCAGGAATTTGGACCCAGAGGACACAGCTCGGAAAAAAGGTAACCTTCTGGCATGGAGCACTGCTACGCTTTCCGCAGATCCACGCATTTCGTACTGCGCTTTCCCTCATGCGGTGTAAACACAAGTCGGTTGCGGGCCTGCCTCTCTGCAGGTTGAACCACTGTTTGTCCTTTGTTCATTGCAGTGCAGTGAGGCCAGATGACCGATTGACCAACTAACCCAGCGGGACGTAGGGACTGCACTGGTAGTCAGTTAGTTAGCATGATAATGTCACAAATGTGTGGCAAAAGCTGTGCGTGGCCATCCCCTCTTCCCGGTTTCCAGAATATCAGAGTGAAGCAGTTTTGGAGGTAAAGTGTGGCCCTCACTGGGGAAATCTGTGGGAGCTGCTTCCGGAGCTCCTAATGCCAGCCTGTGCCAGCTTGCTGTGCCAGCGCGCCCTGTTGGCGGCAGGCCTTTGTCTTACTGGCATCCGGCTTGAGCCAGAAGGCAGACAAGGTCCAATGCTCTGAACACTTCTGTCACTCCTGATCACTGCCCCAACACCGCTAGCAGGGCTGGAGCTGGACACAGCTACATGTCCTTAATATGGAAACGGCACCCAGCAACTGAGAGTGTGACACTTCTGAACGCATAGCTGTATATCCACATGGGAATACTGGCCTTACGCCTCTGTATATCTGCTCTGCATGGGAACGGCTGCAGCTGCAAGTCCACAATGACTGACTTTGCGTAGTTCAGTGGCAGGCCTGAGCCCTCCGCAGAGTCCGCTCTGCTGATAACATACATGCTGCACAGGAGAAATCCAGGAGGCCCGCATTGCTTCTGTAATTTTTCAGAGCAATATTCTTCAGTCCCTTAAACCCAAATCTCCCACCCTCCCCTCTGTCTCTGATCTGTTGCTAAAGCACCTCCACCACCAAAGAGGGCGCCGACCACTGCACTATCCATGCGCTCTAAGTCA
Organism: Chitala chitala; assembly: GCA_025773905.1. Taxonomy (NCBI): domain Eukaryota; kingdom Metazoa; phylum Chordata; class Actinopteri; order Osteoglossiformes; family Notopteridae; genus Chitala; species Chitala chitala. The sequence goes on from JABJVR010000995.1 coordinate 7,109, forward strand.
ATGACCTCTGAACTCGAGGAGCTGGGTAAGCACAGCACGGTGTGGGAGGCTCGAGTTGGCCTCGGGCACACGCATGTTGACACACCTCGGCACACATTTGCATGGTGCATGTGAGTGGAGATAGAGGCTGTTGACAAACATGTTCACTCCACCCTGTTTGTAATGGCTAGGAAATAAAATCTGCTTTTACACAAAGGTTACTACTGGGAAATGTGTGCTTTTTAATTAAAGTGAAGTATTGTCTCTGTTATTGTCTTAAAACTGGAAATCTGATGTTTCATGCAATAGTTTAAATAAACCTTCTTTCTCTATTATGTTTCTCTTTGTGCACAATTAGTGGACAAAGGTAAGGAGTAAGACATACCGTTTTTTCCGTTTTTGCTTGCATGCTTTTCTGCCATCATGCTAACACTTCTTTTCAGTTGTGTATGTTACATTTTTTTACCTTGTGTTTATTCAGAGTGAATAATGGCCCTTCTGCCCTGCTTCTGTGTTCCCCCCACATTATTTTTCTGTCCTGAAACTGATTCAAATGCTTCTGTCCATCCTTCTAACGTATCACCCATTCTTGAACACAGAACGTTGAATGCCCCGGAGTACAGTAGATGTGCAACTTTGAAAGAAAATGATATCATCGTCAGGATGGTTGCTTCATACCCGTCAATATAATTTTTTTTTTTTTTTTTGCTGTCTGTAGCTTGCCCAGAAATACGGGTCAAAAGGAGATCAGCTCCAGGCAATTCTGGTCCAAGGCCTGGAGGATCTTATTGGCTGAGGAGAGCAAACAAAACAATTGATTCTCCTGATCTCTGTTAGCTGGGGAAGGAGTTTAAAAAAAAAAAAACAAATGGACAAGCTAAACAAAAAAAGCCATGATGGATAAATAACACAGTTGTCCTTTTGGCTCTTGTTTTATCTTACTTTTTCCGGCCCAGTAGCAGGTTTTTCCCCTGTGGGACTTTTCACTTGGACATTCATTAAAATCTGGGTTTCTGAACACTTTGCTGATGTTTGTGGAACTCTGAAAGACGTGTAGTTAGTGGATGTTAAGCAGTGCAGCTGTGGGGTGGTGTTGGTCTCTACCTCTTCGCAACATGCCTTATCACAATGAATTTATTGATCGACCCATTCTAAGACACTGATCAATCTCTCAGCTGCTAGGCCCAACTTTAAACAATAGCTGCTATTTAGCGTATACCCCCTGTAATATTTTGGTCCAAAAAATGGTGGGTGAATCAAATGGATCTGAAAAGTTTGACAATTAAAGTTAAACTAATGCATAAGACAGGAAGCTCAGATAACATTTATAATACATTTTCTAATGTTTCAAACTGTCACTGGCATAGAACAGAATACAGATGTACTGGTTTATCTAAAGCACGGTGATTGTACACTGCCAAACTAGTTGAATTAACTAGACCATCAGTGATTCAGTTTAATGAAAGCACCAAAAGACTGCTGTCAATCATACGTCATATGTAGGTATACGTTGACAGGTGATATCCTTTTCATATATAATCCACAATGAATGTTGCAGTTGACCAGAATGAATAGAACAACATTAGCAATAAATGACAATGATGTGTGAGAAAATAAAGCAAACTACTTAAATGGTGATTTTTTTTTGTCATGAAGCTTTATCATGAAGTATCTTGCAAGGCAATTTCCCACTGATAAAATAGATATACTGTATTTTGCAATACATTGCCAAATGAATCAGCCAACCGGCCCTTATATAACCTACCCTTATAAGATTACAGCAAATTGAGGGAGTACATGCCAGAAACTGAATGGTATTTTGCAACATTATATAAAACTATACTTATTAGAAAAATTATCAGGATGTGGAGTGCTGTGATTATGTGTTTCTAAAATCACTGAGGTCTGAATGGTGTATTGATAAGGCTTGCCGCTTTGCTGTGGTACAGATACAGTGGGACTTCTTTTGTAAAATTTGCAGTTGGTAGCAGGTCTTTGTTCAAATGCAAGACGCAGTCGAGTAAGCAGTTAAACCTCAGTCTTGCAGCACCATTTCAGGGCTGAATGTTTGCGTTTTCTGTGCTAGAATTTTGGGTTTACTGTTATTGTTCAGCTTGGTGGATTTCTATCCAGATTAGTATTTAGTTAGACTTTATAAACCCAGATTTATATTTATATTTTTTTGCCGATTTCTTTATTTGCATTTTTTAACCAATCTGCCATTTATTCTGTCTGAATTCTAGTGAATTCTTAATCCTCAGCACGCTCACAGAGCAGAGTCTGAGTGAGTTTTGTTGGCTGAGTCTTTCATCTCTCTCGTGAGCATTTTAAATATGCATGATGTCAATACATGAAATTAATTGCAGAGACAAAATAAGCCTGGTCAGAACAGGTTCTTGTTTTCTTCATCAGCCTTGACAACACTGGCCCCACACTGGGCTAAAATTGATGTTTCTCTCGCTGCTGGATTTAAACCCCCCCCCCCCCCCTTCACACACAAGTAATCTCAAATAGCCTCTAATTCGTTTTTGTTTATTAGTTTTAGCTGTAATGACAATCAAGTCAAAAATAAGAGTCCTTACCCTGTGTGTGGAAGGTCTCTGGTGAAGACACGGCCATATCTTTGTCTTACTTCAGTGTCAGCAGGAATATAATGGGCACTGGGGAGACGTTAAGTGGTCGTTAGAACAGTCCTTTGTTGCTGTTGTCCACACTTTTATAACGACTTTGCCTCTTGTAAAACTGTGTGAAATTCTGCATTGCGTAGTTTACTTCTGCCACCTTTGCGGCAGCGAATGTTGCACTTTTGTGTTTCTCCCAATGTGAGTGTCGTCACGGCCGGCGATGATCCAGGAGACGTTGGTGTCCGCAGTCTGGCAAAACCATGCTTGTTCCTGAAGCACTTTAATTCATTTCTGCACTAAAAAAAAAAATCTTTGTTCTGCTTGTCAGCGTTGATCATTCTGGCATTCCGACAGTCGTGTGGGTTCGACAGGAATTTTGTGGCTGTGTCAATAAAGTTCATACAATATTTTGATGTATTGGGACAAAATGACATTGTGGAAATACTGTTAGATGTTTGTGTCAAATCACTCTCTCTCTCTCTCTCTCTAAGTTTTACATATATATATATATATATATATATATACACACACACACACATATATATATAATTATATATATAATTATATATATTTTTTTTTTTACTTGATTGTACCAGACAGGTTATGGGATAAACGTGCTCAGAGTTGGCATAACATGGCACGTGACCTCTGTGGACGTGCTTACGATTGTATTAGTCATTTCTGCCAGTCTTGTAATGCTGTGACGACACTGGGTGAAAAACACAAATTTGCGCATTACTTCTGTACAAATAACTGACTTTTCTACACATTCCTCCTCTGTTCTTCATCTGCCTTTTTACATATTGAGCGTAACAGCCTTTTGTAAACATAACGGTGCCTTTTCTAAGGCCTTGCCAATGGAAGTTAAGTTTTAACACCTGCCATTCAGGGGGCTTTGACAAGTTAGCATGATGGCTTCTGACCATAGTGACCGAGTTAATTTTGTAACTAGATTTTTTTTCTTTTTTCAAGCCACCTTGAGGAAAAAGAAGGGTGGTAAGTTTTATGAGCATGTGTTGTACAACTCATTTATTTTGTCTTTAGTATGTAATATCAGTTTAAGGGATTATTTTTAATTTCTGTGTATTATTATTTGTATTATTTTATTTAAGTTTTGTGTGCTGATTTTGCATGTCAGTACTTTTTGTGCACAGTAGGCTAGAGAGATACATTTTAAAACAGCATGATGCTAAATATTTTTACAAACTATAACATTATGTGAGGCCTAAATACGCGTACAACTGCATATGAGTTTTGTGGAAAATAATCATCTTGTTTTCAGTTTCTTAATTGTAAACTAATATGGTATATACAAAAAATGCTTAATTTCTGCAAAAGAATATATTAAAATGGCAGATACAATTTGCTTGGCGTGTCTCAAAAATGTTTGCAGTTGGAAAGGATTTTGAGGCTAGTTTACTGAGGCCAGCACTGTGCCCCTGTGCTCAACGAACAAACCCTTACACAGTCCATCTCTACTGTCCTCACTGCAGTGCAGAAAGTAAAATCCTTTGCCAGGTTTTTATGTTTTATTTAATGATCCTTTTGCCATTAGATGTACAAGTTTATACAAGGTGACTGTGAAGACCAGAAGTGAATGTTACAGGGATTTGGCCTGTGTATTTGAAATATAGGTATACTGAAAGCATAAATTCCACCAATTATTTCTCCCAAAAGCAAAAACGGTTTCCTATAAGGCCATTAGAATATCTGGGCCTCCTTTGACTCACTGAGACACAAGCCGTTGCCATGGCAATGGTTCTGAATTTGTCTAATATAGAAACATTCCACCTGGAAAGCAGAATCAAAGACATCTCCAGTGTTGCTGTGTTACCGTATAAATCTGGCAGTGCCTGTTTCATGGGGGGGCGGGGTGGGGGGTAGGCTGTCCTCCACTAGCTCTGCATTGGCATGCAAAGAGACCCAGAACAGGAAGGGGGACAGATCAGATCTATGTGGTACTGCAGCATCATGCAGTGTTAGTGAAGAGGCAGACTGGATTCAGGCAGGGAGGTCTTCTTGCTGCAGATGGGCGCGTTCAGCTTTCTGTAGCTTGGCTGTGCATGTAGGACCCAGGGATGTGCTTTTTAAACTGGCTTGTAAGACAGGGATATTTTTAGCCTGTTTCATTGTGAAATAACTCTGCCTCAAGAACATGCAGCTTTACCTACTATATTCAGATGTCGTTTTGTCCATGAAGGTCATGCAGTACCTTGTGATGAACTGCTGGTAACCGTGCAAGCTGCACGGTTACCAGGAGTGCTAATGAAAAGTGTGGTTGTGTGTGTGTGTGTGTGTGTGTGTGTGTGTGTGTGTGTGTGTGTGAGTGCGTGTGTCAAGCAGGAGTAAACTGTTGTTATGTTCTATGATGTTTTTAAATTGGGCTGTCTCCTTGCTATTCTAATCCATTCCAGCATAAAGCGGTCAGCAGAGCACATTTGACTAACCCTGCTGAATAACGCACACTCTCCCATTTGATGTCACATCAATACCTTTTGGGTGTTCAAAGGAGGATTTTTAATAAACTTACCTGCTGCTCTTCAGCGGCACAGTTTCCCGATATTCGACTCTACCCTGCAACAGTGTCACGAGGACACGTCTCATCTGAACGGCCCCGATCCCGGTGGTGATTTTTCTCGTTGCCGTTGGCACCCGCTTGGGGAGCCACGCGCGTGAGCGCGTGCGGGCTGCCCCTCGCTCCGCGAGTCCGCCAGACTTGCGGCGTGACAGCGCTTGTGCTCTGGCTTGCTGCCTCACGGCACACTCTGTCCGGCACTGAACCTCCTTCTCTTCCGTTTCTGTGTAGATGCTCAGCCTTCAAATATTGAGGGTCTGAAGAAGAGGATTGTTTTTCAAGTCACACTAAGTAATCATCCAATGCATGGTGGCTTCACAAACAACCGCTAGCATGTTGCGCAGCACCTTAGGCCTAAGAACAGTCTTAGAAAAGGATAAAGCACTTGCACGGCTTTTACGTTCACCACTGCCAACTTTGAAGTTTTACTCTTTCTATTCCTTTTTCAGTTTTCGTTTTGTTTGCATTTTGGAAAGGACACTTAAGCGCTGGCTTGATGGCTGACTAAGCGTTTGCTTGGGGAGGGGGGGCCGGCACATTCTCAGGAATGCGTGGCTTGTGTTTTACAGATAAAGTGGACGAGGTGCCTTCCCAGAAGCCCCCGCGGGACAGCGTATCAGCTGACACAAGGGTCGCCACCATCAAACCGCGGCCCTCCAGCAGGTGTTTTGCCGCACCCCCCGATGTTGACGTGAGTAGGGCCAGAGCCGCCAGCCCAGACCCCTTTACCCCTGGCGTTTGCATTGTTCTTGCTTATCGTCCTTACCATGAGAACACCAGCTGCCATGAAACACGTGCTGCGGACTGTGTGTACCGTGTGAATGAAAACAATTCTAATCATTTGTCTGGTCCCTGAAATATATGATTTATTTTCTACGACTGACTCTGTGGAGTCTGAAGCATTTGTTACAGTGGCAAGGGATAAGTTTTACAAAAGGACTTTTTCCCACCTTTTTTAAGTTCAATATTCTGTAACACCAATATCTTATAGTCTTTTATGTAGATTTTGATATTGAATTAAACAGATCTCGATTTTGAGCTTATGTTCCACTAATCATGCAAGAATGAAACATTCTGCATGTTATTTTTTTGTAGCATTGTAGCATGAAGCTAGTAAGCTCTCCCCTTTTGTCCTTGTATTGCAGTCTGTGTTCGATCGTCAGGGTGTGGCTGTGGTTCCTCCCACAGTGCCAGGAAGTCCCAGGGGGTCCTACCTAGGCGTGCCAAAGGGGACCATGAAGCGCCAGAAGTCAATAGGTAAGGTGACCCCTGTAGTGCTGAGTGTTTGACTCACCTGCTGTCTTGCACCACACCTGCCACCCTGCACCCCTGCTTTCACACAGCTGCTCCTGCTCCTAATGTATCGACAAACTTTACACATATCTCTAGACGATTAAGGCCGCTTGGTCATGAAGCCGATCGTGCGTCTGTCCTCTGGCCTTTTTAGTTCAGACACGGAGTCTCGCTGCGTTTTGCATGGGAGGGCGTCTTATTTTTAAGAACCGTTTTTAGCTGTGCATTTCATTTTCAAGTTTTCAAATATGAGACGTCAGTGTTTGAGGCGAGCGCTGTGTAATTATTCAGAGACACAGTACTTCCAGAGGCGTCAGATGCTACCTGGCATTTTACGTGTGCTCTGACTCAAACGGATGGTTTTGGTCTGCAGGGAATTCTCTCTACCCAGAGTTATTGATTGTTAAAGGTATGTTTGGCCTGAGTGTAATGCTGCGATGCCTTTTTTGTGTCTGTGAATATGTGCACTTAATCACTAGGTGAGAGAGTGGAATTTCACATTGGTGTCTTCCCAGCCTCCTCTTTCTGATACCTTCCCCATCCGTTATTTATCACCAGTGCCGGCTTCGTTTGATCTTAGACACGCATTAGTGTGGTCATTTAAATCACAATACTAAATGCTGTCCCATGAGTACGGTTGCTCATCTCTTCTCCCTCATGGCATCAAAAGTACAGGACATGTCTGCTTTCAGTGACCCAAATTTTTACATTGATGAAACAGGGAACTGCCTGCATGATGTTCTTCAGATTTTTCAAATTTAGTATTATTGTTTTTACAGTTACTTAATTTAAGAATATGCTCAACCTTTTTATGTTTTAAAGGGGTCACAGAAGAAGAGAAGCAGTTCCTGACTCCCCCATTGCTGAAGTTTACCAGAAGCCTTTCTATGCCGGACACGTCAGAGGACATTCCGCCTCCGCCGGCCATCTCGCCCCCGTCCCCTCCTTATAACACCCCCAAGTCTCCCACAGCAAGGGGATATGGCACCATCCGGTCGGGCTTCAACCAGAACTCTGCAGCTAAAGGACCTGCCCAAAACCGGGGGGACGCCAACATGGGCACCATCCGGCGGGACAAGGGCATATACTACCGGCAGGACTCAGAACAGTACGAGACGGAAGACTACAAGCAGAACGCCTCCTCCCAGCAGAACTTCCGCAACCACCGGGCTCACGTGCCAGAGAACCCCTACTCAGAGGTGGGCAAGGTGGGCAACAAGGCGCTGTACGTACCTGCCAAGCCGGCGCGGAGGAAGGGCATGCTGGTGAAGCAGTCCAACGTCGAGGACAGCCCAGAGAAGACATGCTCCATCCCCATTCCCACAATCATCGTGAAGGAACCATCTACCAGCAGCAGTGGCAAGAGCAGCCAGGGCAGCAGCATGGAGATCGAGACAAGCACTCCAGAGCACCCGGGCCAGCTAAGGCCTGAGGACAGCCTCAGTGTGAGCAACCCTTTCGCAGCAGCCATCGCCGGGGCCGTCCGGGACCGGGAGAAAAGGTTAGAGGCCCGGAGGAATTCACCCGCGTTCCTCTCCACCGACATGGGCGACGAAGATCCCGTGCCCACCCCTGCCCCCCGCCTTCGGCAGTCCAAGTCCATCGATGAGGGCATGTTTGGCAATGACGAGCGGCTGCGCAAGCTGATGGCACCACCATCGTCTCTCTTAGCGATACCCCGGGGTGGTGGCAATGTGACGGACTTCAACAGTCCTGAGCCCACACTGGTGAGGGAACCCCTCAGCACTCGGACAGGGAACAGTCCTAACCTAGACAGTCCCGTCAGCTTGCCTGCAAGCAAGACGTACAATGCTAACGGCGGTAATTATGTTCATCCAGTTACGGGCAAGGCACTGGACCCTAATTCCCCATTGGCTCTTGCATTGGCCGCCAGAGACCGGGCCATGAAAGAACAGGTCCAGTCCCCCACCCAAAAGAATGAGCCCTCCAAACCAGACCTCAACAAACCGCTTTTTATCGACACCAAAATGCGCTCTAACATGGAATCCAGTTTCGCAGCAACTGCAACCATGGGTCGACCGGGGCAGCGGGGGGCCCTGCGACGGCAGATGACGGAGGCTAAATATGAGTCAGATTCTGTCAAAGAAGAGAAGAAGCAAGATGAGAAGAAGAACATGCTAATAGACATTGTGGACACCTCGCAGCAGAAGTCTGCCGGCCTCCTCATGGTGCACACAGTGGATGGGACTAAGTCTGAGGAGAACAGCATAGTCAAAGGAGAGAGGGAGGAGCCCTCAGCATCCGACAGCGCCCCTGGTGAATTGCGGGATCCCAACCAGCCAGCCCCCAGCCAGTCAGCAGCTGCCGCAAATCCTGCAACGCCAAACTCAAAGCCCACTGGTCCCCATGGCAAGACCATCATCACCATCAGCTCGGTGGACGAGCCTGTAAAGCTGCCCTTCCGCATCCCCCCTCCTCCCCTGGCCTCCGTAGACATTGATGAGGAATTTGTGTTCTCTGAGCCTTTGCCGCCCCCACTTGAGTTTGCTAACAGCTTCGACATTCCAGAGGACCAGGCAGGGGCCATCGCTGAGCTGCTGAAACAAAGGCAAAACGGGACGGGGGGCACCTCGTTGGCCCCTTATCACCCCCACGCCGCGCCACCTGTAATAGCTAACGCAGAACTCAAAAAGCCAATGGGAATGTCAAACTGCATGCCCGCTAATTACCCGCCTCCTCTCCCAGAAAACTATGAACCCATCACTGACTCGGGCATCGAAGAAGTGGACAGCAGGAGCAGTGGGGATCCTCACCTGGAGACAACCAGCACTATCTCAACTGTGTCCAGCATCTCCACCCTGTCTTCAGAGGGCGGGGAGAACCTAGACACTTGTACGGTCTATGCAGATGGGCAAGCGTTTCTGGTCGACAGGCCCCCCGTCCCGCCCAAGCCAAAAATGAAGCCCATCATTAACAAAAGCAATGCACTTTACAAGGACGCTCTCATCGAGGAGAACCTTGAAACGTTCGGGATGCCTCCCACTGCCCCGCCGCCACCGTCGGGGGCCGTGCAGTCTGACCCTCCCAAAACCCCGACGCAAAGGACCTCAAAGTTGTGGGGTGACCCACCAGAACTTAAGAGCCCGCCCACCCCAGATCCCAAAGCCAATGTGATTAGTGAATTGAACTCAATTCTGCAGCAGATGAACAGGGAAAGGATTCCCAAAGCGGGGGAAGCCCTGGATTCACCCACTGGGTCCAGAACTAACTTCGGAGCAAGGTAATCACTCCATCCTTCTTTTCAACTTATTTCCCCTGGTTTTTCTGTGTGACATGAGCACAGGCTTCGATCCTTCAGAAGGGTCTTTTGGTGTGTCAGGGTAATCAGCTGAGTTGTGCGCGGACCCTTCTCGGGATTTAGTACGCATTTGCTTGAACAGGGCTCATGTTTAATGCATGACAGGCCTGAAACCACAAGTACAACATTCTTGTTCCACCGACATGTTTTGCTCATGGCTTTCATTATAACAAGATTAGATGTGTGATTGTTTCAGAGGTGCGGTGTTATATCAGTTCTAATTTTTACATTTCAGTTTCAAGGTAGATCTAACAGGTCTGTTCTTTTTTTTACTCTTATTGTAGCTGTAAGTTTTGGGACGATAGTTTCTATTCAGATTGGTTTTTATTTTTATATCTTTATTTCTGGCCAGGAGTGCTTTAAACCCCGTTAGTCCACACCCTTCTGAGCCAGCCTGAGTTTGCTATTGGTTGTGATTGATTTGAGTCAGTCTGCACAGCCTGGAATTGAAAATGTGAGGTCTCATCAAATAGTCTTACCATAATTCTGGCTTATGTCAGTATTATTTTATGGGAGCCTATGTTCAGTGACATTAGAACCGAGCCAATGAAATCTCTATCCATCTGTTATCTTAATGCTCTTGAGTAATGATGTCAGTGTGTGCTGAGGCCATTGAGTAGCTGTAATAATAATTACCCATAAATTATACATCGGGTGCGATGAACAGTACATTACATCTTTGCATCTTGAATGCCTACAAATATAAAGTAGTGTTGATGAGCCGTGGTAACAGTTTTAATGGACCGCATTATACTCCTCACACAAGGTTTTGTACGGGACAAATCCCGTCTTACTGCGCAAGCAACCGTTGTCGTGCAGAATTGTACATAAGTGACATGTGAAAGTGAAGCAGTGAGCCTGTGCAAATATACGCTTTATTATTTTAAAAATGTGACTGGTTATGTGCATTATTAGCCTTTGCATCAGCGCTCTTGGGCATTTTCTTAATTATGCCACTCAACATTTGCGTCTTAAATGGGTTTTTGAGCTTCAGAAGGAAGGGTGACTCCTTTTGAGATGCGGACCAGAGCTGGGATTTAAGGAGGCCCGCCTGGGAGCGGAGCGGAACAAGCATGCCGCGCCATGACCCGCGACATCGGGGCTCCCGGGGTGCCTCTGTGCAGTGGTAACCTAAGCTCCAAGCTGCTGGTGCCTTTGGCTGCAAGTCATGCAAGCTGTCTCACACATGCACTGTAACAGTTGGGCGGTAAGACTTGATCTTACCGCCGATTGATTTGCAGAACACGTTTTTCTTCTGTAAATTAGCATTCATCTCTCATGCGTGTTGAAGGGTAGTTGACTCTGTGCGTGTGTTAAGATGGCTCCGGCCTGGTGAGGCAACTGGAACCCTGGTGTTAGGGCTTTGCTGCCGAGCGGCCAAGGAGGCGGTACAGTATAGTGTGTGGTACATGTGGCAAAAGAGGTGGCGGGGGCAGCGCGGAAAGTGACTCCTGACTCCTTCTGTCTGCTCTCCCTATGTGCTCTGCCTTGTTTATCTGTGCTGACACAGCTACCCAGCTGAGTGGGTGAGCGGTGAATCACAGTCTCCAGCCCTTACAAGAAACACAGAAATAAATCGGCAGCTTGGAGTGCGTGTGTGTGTGTGTGTGTATTTGTGTGCATGTGTTTGTGTGCGCGCGTGCGTGCAGATGAGCTAGAACTTCGTCGTGAGTCTGTGCGTTCACGTGCACAACCGAGCGCGTCCCCACATTTCAAGACGGTGCGCGCCGCGTCCTGTGTCTTCCCGCGCAGCCGCGAATGCATCGAGGCCGTGGGAGTGGGTGTGCGCTGGGCAGCATTTGAAAGCGTTACGCAAGCGCCTCTCTCCGTGAGCATGCGCTATCGGGATTGCCTCTGCTCTGTGGTTCACACAAAGATCAAATGTTGCCATGAACAGCAAGCGAGCGGACCCGTTGCTAGGAGCAACCAGTCAAATTACCAAGCAGCTGCATCTCAACCTGTGCAGTGGCTCACTTGTGCTTTGCAGTAGTCCTTTAATCCTGGCCTCTTTAAAACCTTCACACTACGTTCACATGCTTTGTGCGACAGCAGATAGCATTAGATAATGTTTCCTTTATCCCAGGTCTTCACAGCCAAAAAGACCTCCAGGCTCCAAAGCCTGCCATTGTTTTTTTTTTTTTTTTTTTTCCTGTTTGTGTTTGTTACATGTAAAAAACAAACAGCGTTATATAAATAGCCATTTCTTAGATCGCCACTTGATTTCCCCACAAAGGCGAATAGCATCTATGAGGAAAGGATGCCACACCAGCACAGAGAAGTGTGTAACACTCTGGGGTTTGACTTGCTTCTCTTTTGTGTTAGAGGCACACTCTGCCCCCCTCGCCTTGTTTTGCGTCGTTCGGAGTGTCCAGCAGCACGTTTGGCTGTGCACGTGCAAGGGGAGAGGATGTGTTTTTTGGTAATTACCTAACTACGGCGCATTACTCTTTGCCGTCTGTTGGAGAAGCTGCCTGACACAGGACTCTCGCTTGTGTTCGTGTTTCTTTAATTCCTCGCTCTTACGCAACACGAAAAAAGGATGCTGAATTATTCACAGCTTGCATGCATTTTACATAAAGAGCCTCATCCCTCACTGCTGAGGTGAAGGCCCCGGTTACCTGCATCACCTAATTCACCTTTTAGTGTATTTATTAAACGCTGTCCCATAGTCTCTCATTGCATACAGACAGATGAGTCTTTCTGTGGAAAGGGTCTCCACAGAGTAGAACAGATATACAGTAGAAATGGGCTGCGGTTACATACTCTCACAGACACAGAGCCCTTATGTATTTGGGTCTGTGTACAAGTGGAGCACTTAATCTCTGTTTTAATCATGTTTTCTTTTCACCAGTACGAACGAAGACTTTACAACACTGATTTTTTTTCCCCCCACAGATTAGTGTGCGTTCTGCCCATGAACGAAACGGTTGCCTAGCAACCTAATGATGAGAGCAGCCTTTAGGCCTGGATGAATAATGTCAGTCCGATTAACACAGGCAGAAGGAAAAAGCTTCTGGGAGGGGTGGGGTTGTGGGGGGGGGGGGGGGGGGCCGGTGGTGGGAAAGGTGTTAACCCGCAATAGTTGTGCAAGAAAAATGCAGT
>JABJVR010000996.1:0-19999 GCA_025773905.1 Chitala chitala
GTACAAATCTACAGTATGGCAAGAAACACTCATCGTTATTTTAACAAATGAACATCAGTCAATCTGAAAAGGCTCAAGAGCTTTGAATGTATCCCCCAGTGCAGCTGCCAAAATCATCAATGCTATGATGAAACTGGCTCTCATGATGACCATCCCAGGAAGAGCTGCCTCTGCTGCAGACGATAAGTTTATTAGAGTTACCTGCGTCAAACCGCCGATTTACAGCACCTCTGACTACAGCCCACATAAATGCTGCCCAGAGTTCAAGCGTCACACATATTTCAACATGCACTGTTCAGAAGCGACTGTGTGAGTCAGGCCTTCATTCTCGAATTGCGGCAAAGAAACCATTGCTTTGAAAGAACAAGAAGCAGAAGAGACCTGCTTGGGCCAAGAAACAGAAGGACTTTAGATAAGTGGAAAACTGTCCTTTGGTCTGATGAGTCCAAATTTGAGATTTTCGGTTCTAACTGGTGTGTCTTTGTTAGATGTACAGAAGGTGAATGGAAGGTTCATGAATCTGTGGTTCCCACTGTGAAGCATGGAGGAGGAGGTGTGATGGTGTGGGGGTGCTTTGTTGGTGACTTAGTCAAAATTGAGGGCACACTTAACCAGCATGGCTACCACAGCATTTTGCAGGAAGATGCTGTACATCCACTTAGTGGGACCATCATTTGCTTTGCAACAGAACAATGACCCCAAACACACCTCTAGGTTATGTAAGAGCTATTTGTCCAAAAAGGAGAGTAATGGCGCTCTGCATCAGATGACCTGGGCTCCATCATCACCCGATCTAAATTGAATTGAGATGGTTTGAGATGAGTTGGACTGGAGAGTGAAGGAAAAGCAGCCAACAAGTACTCAACACCTGTGGGAACTCCTTGAAGATTGTTGGAAAAGCATTCCAGGGACAACCTCATGAGGCTAACTGCCAAGAGTGTGGAAAACCTGTCATCAAAGCAGGAGGTGGCTCCTCAGAATCAGAATCTTTTATTGTCATTGTACAGAAATACAACGAAATTGTGTGCAAACCCATTCAATCTAGTGCAAAGGAGCAAGAACATTGAAATAACTTAAGAAAAACAGTACCTATGTAAACAATGAAATAACTTAAAAAACCTATGTACTACCATTAGATCATGCGTTCATTTGTTATTGCAACAGCCCTGGGGTATGTGCTGTTTTTCAGTTTGTCCTGATTCCTTTGAAGAATCAACAATATAAAACATATTCTGGGTTATTTAACATGTTTTTGTTGGCTACATATATCCATATTTGTTCTGTCAAAATTTCAATATCTTCAGTATTAATATACAATGTTGAAAACACTAAAAATAAAGAAAAATCATTGAATAAGAAGGCATGTCAAAACTTTTGACTGGTAGCGTACGTCACAAGTATGAGGAGCTACATTGTGTGGTGCTTCTTCCAACCAAACTGAAATCCGACTTCACCATGACGTCTATGTACAAGGTAAAGGAATGCAAATCATTTTAACGAAGGAAGTCAAACAGTCAGACTGCATCATGCAGTAGACAGGTGACAGAGGGTAACAAGAGTGGAGATATAAGGTTATTTGCTAAATTGAAGTCTAGTTACTAGCTAAGGGCTTGTTAGTGTGCAGAGAAATTTATGGCTCATGAGATGATCATTATGTGATGGAATAAATCATTGGTATAAAAGGACTTTAAAGACATACTCTGATTGTCTATGCACTTTTTAATCAGCACAGTGAATATATGAATCATATTTAATGGATTTATTAACACAATCTTGAACTCGAGATAATAACCTTTACTTTGCCCATATGAGTTTCCAGTATGAAGTTTTATCTTTTTTGATATATTCAGACTTAAAGGAGTTGGTGAGTATTTAGTGAATATGTCTGGGCTAAATTGCAACTGTGATGTTAGCAGTAGAAAAGGTTTTAATACTTTATAATCATTCATCATTCAAACCTTTCCAACAGCATTTGAAGGTTGCATGGGTTTTTTTTTTTCTTTTTCATTTTTGTTGCCACATGCTTTTATATAAATATAGCATTACATTTAGAATTTTGCTAAAGCAATTCATCTGAAGTACTTTATAGAATCATTCTCAGGATCAATAGAACAATGCTGTTGATTGCTACAAGGCCTTGACTTTGACCGCAATTACCTACTGGCCAAAAAAGCCACACCAAATACTGGAAAAGAATATTTTTCCATAAAGTAACCAATGCTAATATTGCAGCTTAATCCGAAGTGTCTCTGTAGTTTGGCCCACAACACAATTTGATATTGTTTTAAACTGTAAATTTTGCACACTGTACCAATTATGATATAAATAAAAAATATGATAAAAATACAAAAATGGGCAGAAAAGTACATCCTGAGTTGTTTTCTTTTTTACCCGATATCTTTGACTAGTTAGCCTGATCCATTTTGGAAGCCACTTTTTACAAGCCTATCTGAGCAAGAAATAATATATCTTATTAAAGGTTACTGAAAATGCTTCCCCGTATTGCAAGATTTTATAGCTATGTATGTGGACGTATTGCTAGCTACTCTATGTAGTGTTATGGTACTGTTTGTGTCACTCCCTTCTCATCAGTGCCTGCCAAACGGTCCTGAACAGCCGCAACTGCATATAATCACTGCAATGACAGAACACCGATGTGAAGTATTATAGTATAGCATGTGTACTGAGCAGTTTGTTAAACCCTTGTCTATGTGCTCCACTCCCTTGTGTATACTCCCGACTCCCAGAACCTCTCTAACCCTCTGTGTCTCTCCTAGCCCCCGTCCTGACATCGGATTGACCTACTGGCTTCAACGACCCCTCGCTTGGATTAAAAACCATGTCTCACGGATCACGATTACCACTAGATCTTGCCTCATTAGTAAAAGCTCTGCAAGGAGGATTCCAGCCTCCAGTGTGGTTCCTAGTCTGTTACAGGTTGGTCTGTAAGGTGGTGTAGATAATGTAGCTGAATATATTTATATAAACATATTTTAAACAATACAGCATTTAAATAAAAACCAAACGATCTTGAGCCAACACTGAATTCTCTCATGCGTGCTTTCTTTTGCAAAATAATAAATAAATAAATAAATGAAAAGAATAAAAAGTGATGGTCATGATGACAAGACTAATATTTGGTATAATCTTACTTCACAGAATAAAGCTGATGGCAGTCATAGTGACTAACATTCACTTATCATCTGAAGTGCAAACTGCATATTTCTGCAACCAACAGTCCATAATGGTGCTGCTTCTAGACTGACCGCTTTATGTCAAATAAGGAGAACGAACTTCAAAGTTCTGCTCATTTCCTTAACATTTATCTGCATCATCATGTCCTGCAAATAGTAATCATAGGAATGCTTCTTTTCTTGATCTAGCAGAAGTTATTAACACTGGGAGTAATGATATGATGGATAGTAAACAAAATAATTGAACATTAAATTGTTTACCCGATTCACGGTTTTTGAACAGAAGGCAATACCCGTGAAAAACAGACAAATGACAAAAAATGTGGTCTTCACTCTTCCCAGGTGGGTCAGTTTATATTAATCTATAAAATAAACCAATGCTAAGCTACCCTGATTTATTTCAAAGTTGGAATCATGTGCTGTACACATTTTTTGATTTAACATTAACATATTTCTTATTCAATTTCTAGTTCTACATGCAAACAAAATGTAAATGAAGGTTTCTGACTTTTTTGTTGTGTTTTGTTGTTGTTTTGTATGTGGTGACTGCAAAAGACTGTTGCCTAGTTTCACAGACAAACTCTGAGACAAGCCCTGTGGTGGGTTGGCACCCTGCCTGGGGTGTCCCTTGCCCTGCTCCCTGTGCCCCCAGGCATGGGCTCCAGGCTTTCCATGACCCTGAATTGGGTAAGCGGTATAGAGAATGGATGGATGGATTCTGAGACAATTTGTAGCAGAATTATAAAGGAGATGATTTGTAAGCATTGGATGGTGAAAATATTAGAAAATTTCCATTTTATTCATTTTTCTGATGCATCTAGTCAATAATCCTCCTCAGATAAAATACACCTTAATATGGCAATGAAATATTCTGAAAATTGCTTCATGGAATACTATCTATAAATGATATAGTGCATGTATGATTTACTATCCATTTAATTTTTATCCATTTCTCTGTTATCAGTTGTTTGGGAATAACTGTGTTAGCTTTACATTGATAGCACAATAAATGCCTTTTGTGCTCAAAGAAACATCAATAAAACACAGTTCATTGACAAAGCATAGCTTCTGGTCTTCACATTTACCTGCACAACAATTTTCAACGCCTCCTTAGTATGATGTCTGCAGAGTGGTGTTCGGTTTGTGTCCTTGCAAAATGACTCTCAAGAGTCCTACAGGCTGAGGCTTAGCCTGGCGTAGATCAGCGGCAGAACATGTGTCATCCAAGGGAAGTGGCAGGCTGGGTCACATGATAAGCAAATGTAGCTAACATGATGTCCCCATTTGTTTTAGAACACTGCGAGAAACAGAGTGAAGACAGTGAAGCAGAGAAGTTAAACAAGATGGAAATTAGATGCAAGGACACAACAGAAATGCCCCAGAATGACGAGAATGTCAATGGTGAGCCACAGAAGCACAGTCATGTGGTCTTCTCAGAGGGGAGTATTCTCATTGTCAACAACAAACTCGCAGGAAACAAAGATGTTTACCGATAAATGATGTAATAAGGGCGTCTGAGCCCACTTAAGAAGTCAAAGAGTAATTAAAATTGTTTCTTGATTGTGCCTTTTCTGAGACTGCAAGAGTTCATGTCCCTTCTTCTACACTCTGTATAACACCATGAATACCACAGCCCCCTTGCCAAACACATTAAAACATCAAATTCTAACTTAAACTCTCAATCCAAATTCACTGTGCAACTGCATGTAACCTAAGGGCACAAACACTCCCAAAAACCAGCAATGCATACTGGAACAGAAGCAAATTTACAACTTTAATAAAACGTGTAAAGTGGCCTCTGAGCAATCCACAATCATTGTGTCCATACTCCATGGAAATTTTAATGATTCGAACATGGTCATAGTACAGCAAACATTTATTTAATTCATACTCTAGGCAAAAAAAAAAAACACTTAAAGACCCTTTGGCGGTATTCCCCGAAGAAAATTTGAATTGAGTAAATTATGTGCATCTGGGAAGGAAAATGACAATTTTGCAGAGAGAAGGACCCTTGCCCTCAATTTTAATGCACCAGTGTTTACAAATAGCTGAAGGCTGGCATTAACCTTTCCAGATGAGCTTCAGGTTCATTTAGAAGTGACAATTTTCCAGCTGCATCTTTTGAAACACTAACTTGCCATCTGTTGCACCCCGATTCTATACTAATTTGTAACCAGGTTCAAGCAACAGTGTGAATATCACACACCAGTTGAGTAACTCTAGTACTGAATCTAAGGGAAATCGACAGTATTTGGTGAAACTGGCAACATGCCTTCAAAGCTGTCAGTTTTATGGTAATCATGTATAAGCCTCTACTTTTTCTTACTTCCTTGTGCAGGATTCCTTTCCAATCTATCTAGTAATATATGTTCATTTCCTTGAATGCCATGCAGAAATACACTAATTTCACCACCTAAACAACTCTATAGTAGAACAGAACAAGCAAAAAGTGATGAAAATGTGACAAGCCCCTAGGTAGCCTATCTGAAGATGTGACGTGAAATTCCTTTGAATCCAGTTTCTGCTTACAAGGCTGCAAGATAAGCAAAGTATTACTTGGGAAAGAGTTGCATGCAAAGAAAGTTGAAGCTGACTTCTAAGACTTCTACTTAATTTCAAGTGAAACTTAGCAGTTAATTTAACCTCAATGTGTGATGGCATTCTGATGGCAAAATTCATATCATTTCAAAATTTAAAGGAACAGAATATGGACTAAACTCTGTCAAAATGGAAGATGATGATACATTGTAATAACTAGTTTTGAATGCAGCAGTGGATTTAAATTCTGTGTAATTGCAGGTTTTGACATACATCATCTGCGTATAAGCTTAGAGTCTATAGACCTCCAGGACCACAGATATTTTTCATTAATATATTGTCATAACATATTACAGTAATATATTGTCATAACCAGTTCTAAAGGCAGCAATGAATTTAAATTCTGTGTCATTGCAGGTTTTGACATACGTCATCTGCGCATAGACCTCCAGGACCACAGATATTTTTCATTAATGAATGTGGTCATTTTCTGTTCGATTTCAACATTAGGCTTCATAAAATTGTAGTACTAAGTGACATTAATATACATATTGATACAGAGACAAATGTATTAATAAGAGCTTCCCATACCTCTTTGATTCGGTTAGTTGCACTCAGCATGTATCAGAACCAACCCATATGCATGGGCATACTTAAAATTTAATTATAGCTTGTGGAATTGATATTACTCATTTATTAGTGCACCCCTTAAGTAACTCTTGTTTTGATCACTTCTTGATCACTTTTGAGATTAGAATCCCTCTTCTACTGCTATTGAAAGAAAAGGTAATTATAACCCACCATCTGAACAGGGATATATATTTTTTTGTTATTACAGTCTATACAGAAATCAACTTTCACCGATAGTGCATGCATTAGTGAAATTACAAATAACTAAAATACAGTGGCCAGACAGGTTCTAAATGGTGTGGCTCCACTAAAAACTGAAGGGGTTCCACCAGATGCTCTTCATGGTTCAATTAATATATTAAAAGTCTGAAAGAGAAAAGTCAGAGCATATGTGGTGGTCCACACAACTTCAGGAGTTTCAGTCGGTATGGTCCAATAGCCTATGACAAACAAAGCACTATATACATGCTCAGAATATTATCCTCAGTTTATTGATAACAATAAAATTAACCCATTTTCTCTGGAAGTTTAGTCATGTCAACTGGACTTCTTTCTCCTTTACGCAGAAACGTTTCACCTTTTACCAAAAGGCCTCTTCAGTCTGATGGAAGTGGGGAAGATTCTATCACTATATACCTATCAGGGTAGCAGGCCACACCCATTCCTGAATAGACTCATTAGTGTAAGAAAAGGTAAGGTTAGAGTCCTAGAGAATAGGGGGTCGTTACGTATGACGACCAATGATTGAATAAAGAGGGAGGGGGGGTATTGTTAGGTATGGCCCTCCTGATGGATATGTGAAAAGGTGTTGATTTTCCTTGGGATGGATGAAATAGCAGCATGAAAAATAGGAGATAGGTTGTGGCTCAGTCCTCCTCCTCTGTTTAACGAAGGGTTCTCCATTTGTACATAGATGGCTTCCTTCTCTCCTCTCTCAAACCATTTATCCTCTCTGTCCAAAATGTGGACATTCTCATCCTCAAATGTGTGTCCTTTGTCTTTCAGATGGAGGTAGACAATTCTGGTCCCGATGAGTTGCTCCTTCTATGTTGGTACATGCATTTGTGTAGTGGTTGTTTTGTTCCTCCAATGTAGAGTTCCGAACATTCTTCATTGCATTGGATGGCATATATTATATTGCTCTTCTTCTGTTTAGGTGTCTTGTCTTTAGGGTGGATGAGTCTCTGTGTTAGTGTGTTGGAGGGTTTGAAATGCACTGGTATTTGGTGTTTTCCAAAAATTCTTTTTAGTTTTTCTGATACTCCGGTCAAGTAAGGGATGACAAGGTTCTTCTGTTGGTTTTTGGTGTCAGTTTTATCTTTGTTGGTCCTAAAATATCCAGAAGATGCCCTGTTAAAGGCCCACTTAGGATATCCACAGGCCTTAAGGGCTGTCTTCAGGTATCTGTCCTCCTTCCTCTTACCTTCTGTGGAGGTGGGGATGTTTTCAGCGCTATGATGCAATGTCCTGATGACCCCTAACTTATGTTGCAGTGGATGGTGGGAGTCAAACAACAGGCACTGGTTTGTGTGTGTGGCTTTCCAGTAAATTTCAACTTCTAGGTTCCCACTGGTCCTGATGAGAACTGCACAGTCCAGGAAGGCCAACCTGTTGTCTTTTGTGTCCTCTCTGGTGAACTTGATGTTAGCGTCAATATTATAGATATGATCTGTGAAGGCCTGTGCTTCATCAATCCTGAGCTTAACCCAGGTGTCTTCCACATACCTAAACCAATGGGTTGGTGAAGGAGAAGAAGTTCAGTGCTTTCTTCTCCACTTCTTCCATGTACAGGTTGGCTACTATGGGTGACACCAGGGAACCCATAGC
Organism: Chitala chitala; assembly: GCA_025773905.1. NCBI lineage: Eukaryota > Metazoa > Chordata > Actinopteri > Osteoglossiformes > Notopteridae > Chitala > Chitala chitala. The sequence continues at coordinate 8,190 of JABJVR010000996.1, forward strand.
ACAGCCGTGTTTCTGTTTATAGAAGTCACCTTGGTAGGCAAAGTAGGCGGTGTTGAGGAACAGGTCCAAAAGAGTACAAATCTGGTCTGGGTTTAGGGTGCCTCTGTCGCTGAGAGCGCTATCCTCCACCAGCTTCTTCCTAACTGCAGTTATGGCGTCAGTGGTGGGGATGCAGGTGAAGAGGGATGTGACGTCGAATGACACTATAGTTTCATTTTCATCTAGTTTCATGTTCTTGATCTTGGAAACAAATTCCTCTGAGTTGTGGATGTGGTGGTTTGTGTGCCCAACCAGTGGTGCTAAGATTGCAGCGAGGTATCTTGCCACATTGTAGGTTACTGAATTGATGCTGCTGACGATTGGTCTCAGGGGTGCTCCTTCCTTGTGTATTTTGGGAAGTCCATAAAGGCAGGGGGTGGCTTCTCCAGGGTATAGGCAATGGTACGTAGCTCTGCCATTGGTACCAACCTTTTCCAGCTGTCTGAGGTGATCTATGACCTTTTTCCGATAACTGCTGGTCGGGTCTCTTTTCAGTTTCTCATAGGTCTGATGATCCTCTAGGGGTGCGGTTACTTTTCTGTGATAATCTGCAGTGTTCAGGATGACTGTGCATTGTCCTTTATCCACAGGTAAGATGGTGATGGTTTCATCTTTGCTGAGAGCAGTAAGGGCCCGTCTCTCCTGGGTGGTGGTGTTTGATGGTGGTGGTTGAGCATTAGCCAGTGCTACTGAGACTTTAATTGTGAGTTGTTACTCTGGATGGCTGATTCTGTTGCCGTAATGAATTCCACAACATTTCATCCATCTCAAGGAAGATCAACACCTTTTCACATATCCATCAGGAGGGCCATACCTAACAATACCCCCCTTTATTCAGTCATTGGTCGGCATATGTAATGACCCCCTATTCTCTAGGACTGTAACCTTACCTTTTTTTACACTACTGAGTCTATTCAGGAATGGGTGTGGCCTGCTACCCTGATAGGTATATAGTGATAGAATCTTCCCCACTTCCATCAGACTGAAGAGGCCTTTTGGTAAAAGGTGAAACATTTCTGCGTAAAGGAGAAAGAAGTCCAGTTGACATGACTAAACATCCAGATAACCTCACCTGGACGACTGAGAATCTTCATAGATAACCCATTTTTTGTTTATTACATTGTTGAATTTAACTTCTAAATATGAATTTAAAGTGCCTTCCAGTATTACTGAGGATAATCTTGTTATTTTAACAGTAAAAGTAATGTTAGACTAAAACTGTGCTGGAATACATTCCTTGCAAGCCTGCCAGCAACATTATGTGCACATAAGCAACTTTACAACAACTGACACCTTAGAAATAAAAAAATTAATAGTTAAGACTAAGTCCAACATTTGCCTGCTAGACCCCAATCAATCATCAGAGATCCAGAGACACTTAGGCATTATAGACATATTTCAAATGTACCTTTTCTGTCTAAGATTCTGGAAATAAAAAATTCTTGCAGTGCAGTTTCAATCGTACTTGAAAGCAAACAGTTTATCACATAAGTTTCAGCCTGACTTCCAAACAAGGACATAGCACAGAGACAGCTTTGACAAGGGTTGAAAATGATATTATAATTTCAAATCATGCAGGGAATATGATTAGTTCTTCTGGATCTCATTGGTGCTTTTAACACCATTGATCACTCTATTTTGGTGAACCAGCTTCAAGCTGTCATTGGCCTTAGCAGAAATGTTTTTAGGAGGTTTACTTCTTATCTGACAAGCCATTGCTATTAGGTTCAAAGGTCCAACAACAGAATTTCCTCACCCGAGCCACTACTTAGATATGGAGTGCCACAGGGATCTCTGCTGGGCCCTGTAATGTTTTCCCTATGCATGGAACCTTTAGGCAATATTATACAATGTACATAAATATAATATCAACTCTCATACCTATGCTGATGACAGTTATACTTTAAAATTAAACCAAATGATAATGCATCAGCTGACACCTTTGTTAAACGCCTCAATGACATTGAAGGATGCATGAGCAACAACTGCTTATCACCAAACACAGACAAAAGTGAGAGCCCATTGATTGGGGAAATGGTGCTGCTAGGAGAACTTGTAGTTTTGCCCTCAATGCTGCAGGCCCAAGTTTTCCCATTAGCAACTCAGCATGTAATTTAGGTGTTGTAGACTGAAGTCTCTTCTTTGGCTCTCATGTTAATGCAGTCTCAGAAGTGTGCTTCTGGCAGTGCGGACACATTGATAGGTTGAGACACTTTTTTACAACTAAAGGAGCAAGAAACTGAGGAAACTGCACGTGTTTATTTACAGTCGGCAAAGTAGAGCTGTACTTTCTGGAAGTACAAACTGCACATTAAACAATTTACAGCGTGCTCAAAACACAGCCGCTACAATTATTACTGATTTCAAAGTACATCTGTTTTATATGATATATATATAAACAGAGTTGATTAACATATATACAAAAAAATTGTTTTTTATGATCCCACAATGCAGGCCTTCTTTCCATTCCATGTATACAGAAAAGTATCTGTGTTAGAGCATTTAGTTACAGAGTGCCTGGATTATGGAACAATGTGCCTGGCTACATATAGTAAAATCCTGACTGAAGACCTTCTTCTTTAATTTAACTTTCCCTTTGTAGCTCATTGTAATTGACACTGCTGGTACTGCTGTACATGCCAATGTACTTTGTATGTATTAACCCCTCTTTGCACATCTCCATCCGTATGTCTATTCAGTGCCCGCCTGGGCACCATTCAAGTAGGATGCCTTGTTAGAGTTGCTGACTCTCAGCATATTCCCCTGGATGTGGCCTTCACTTAAGGAATCCTGCAAGACTACATGTAATCCAACATGCGGAACATAGACTGACTTCTTGGTACCATTTACATTTATAGTTTTATAGTAATTCTGTATTCTCTAATTTTAACATGTCCAGGAGGGGGCCCCTACTATGGCTTGTCACCATTAAACCTAAATTATTGCATCCATTTTTAATTCCTTGTAATAACTATAATTCAATCTTGTAAAGCACCTTGAAGCAAGTTGTTGTGAAAGGTGCTATATAAAAGAAAATTGAATTGAACTGAACTTTATACAGTGAATGAAATTAAAGGCTTTTGACTGCAGCTTTACATACTTAATTTCAATCTTACAGCAAAGGTTCATACCTGCCTTCAAGTGCTTCAGCTGTGGCTGTGAAATGGTTGTGTTTATGTTTAAGAGTTTGTGTTTATGTCTAATATTATTATTATTATAAAACACTTGAGGGTTTGCATTTTGCTGCAGATTTCATGCAAGGAGCACATCAGACAACCTCAGGACAAAAGGTCAGAACAGCTTTTCTCCTCAAGGTCAATTTGCACGGTACACTTCTACTTTACACTTTTCTCATTGTGTTTTAAGAGTCTGAAAAATGTTATACACCATTTCATTTTGAAAGATTTAAGAAGCTAGGATAAGGGTGTATTTGACATTTTATAAAACATTGGACCATTCAGGTTTCGAAAAGAATTTATTACAAAGCCAGTTTGTACAGACTCATCTGCTCTCTACTCCATGTTAAACATGCCTGTGTTCATTAGTGCTCTCAAATAACACCATATACAGGCTTTCACACTAATGACTGACTTTAGGAAGAGGTGTAAACGCTTCATATTCAGATAAAAAAATGCATATGACACTGCTAGAACTCACAAGACATATTTGATATACGTATCCATGAAGGACAAAAGTTTGTGTTTAATGTATTCCTCTTTATGGTCTGTCAGGCTGTTATCTTACACCACATTCTGCTCGTAAATGCTGTAACCTTTGGAAGGTCAGAAACTCGGAAAACTCAAAGACTTCTGCATTTTCTGCCAGAGCCTGGGTGCTGTAAGGTTTTACACTGGAATCTGCGTGTGTAAAACAGTGCCTCCAGCTGAATTTTTTGCGATAGAAAGTTGAAACCTCCCCAGGCCATAGCAGTACAGATGAGGCTCCCCAGTGCTTGCATTGCATGGATGTATCCAGGGGATGACCAACACTGATGAAGTCCCATCATGCGGGCAGCACTCTGTCATTAAAGAACACTCTGTGGCTTTACAACATCTCCACAATGCTGCTGCACGTCCTCAAAAGACAACGAAAAGATCAACACTGGCAACCAATCAACCCCCCCCCAAAAAAAATTATCAATATTCAGTTAACAGTACCTCTATGTAATGAGAAATTGTACAACAATTTATAGCACAAACCTTATATGAATTGTATCTTATATAAATTTATCACACTATAAAGTAATATTGATTCCAATACAGCTTATGTGCTTGCAGAGCCGCCCACTTGGAGGACATTCTATTGAATATTGAAATACTTAGACTGGGTTGTTTATCATTTGATTATATTGTCAGATTTTTCCCCTCTACAAAATGCACATTTCATGCTTCTTTTCAGCTTCGAGTGAATTTCTGTACCAGTGACACGCTAAAGCCAAGCAGGCCTCTGATGGAAAGGCAAAGGAAGTCTGCAAAGTTTAAGGAGGATAGAGCTTTTTGTACATCATAAACCATTGAAATTTAAGAAAAAAAATGTTATAGTCTATGGAAAAATGTGTTTTTAATGTGTGTTTTAATAAACATTTCAACTGCCACTCTTGTTATGAAACAGTAGATCATATTGGTAATTGTTGACAAATAAACATAAGATAAATATTTTCCTTGATCAAACGGATCCATTTAACCATGAGGAGATTGCATATTTGTGTTCTGTAATCTGACAGTAAATTACCCTGGTGTTTTGCATAAAGACATTGACTTTTATTAGCTATTTACAAGAATAAATATGTACTATTCGTAAATGAGCAGGTAATTCTATTGATACCTTGCTTAAATAAACAGTAAATTACATAGTTATTTTCTATATCGAAATAGTAAGTTATAGTGCCTCTAAATAAGCACACAGCATATTAAAAATACTGTCTGTGTATGATTAGTAATTTTGATTGAAGCGAACGACACATTATATGGGCATTATCCCGATACAATAAGCTCCTGCTGTTATACTCACCAAAGAAACAGAACATTCCACAGGCATCATCTGTATGAAATGAGTTCAAACACTGTTTTGGAACTTTATCTGTAAAAGCAGAAAGTGTTTGATATAGTATTCAGTGTTTAAAATGCACGAGTGAACATGCCCTCCTCATTGATGAATGTCGAGGAAACCTCAAAGCAGGACACATAAGATTCATCATATACACACATAACAAGGCCGGTCGCCATTTTAGAAATAGTGTTGTACGTGAGATTAATATTCCTTACACTTGCTCTCCATGAGCTACTATTTGAAGGACGTTTTAAAAATCCATGCACCCTAAGAAGGAGAAATAAATTAAATAGGTCCCTTGGCTTAATTTTGACTACTTAATTTGCTTAATTCATAAATTTCCGTGACTTTCCTTTCTGAAAACAGCATCTAATTAGCCTGATTTTAAGCAGAGAGCCTGGTTTTAAGATGAGGATTTCTCTGCAGTTGACTTAGAGGAGAACTGATGGCAAAATTAATTTCCTTTTTAATCACTTTGCCTTTGAAACCTTGATGCACGGGTAAACACTCCGCACTGAGCAGGATGTTGATGACAGACTGCAGACTGCCCCCTGTGGCTCTTACACACACTACATCGCTGCCTTTTGTAGTCATGGCTTCACTCACAGCAATTTGCTGAAGCTGGTACGCTTCTCTTTGTAGCTGAAGACTGCAGGGTGTTATCAGAAGGATTCGCAAATGACTTCAGGGGCACGCTGAAAAAAACATCTCACATTTAGCATTCCGTTTGCACCACAGAAGTGCCTAAGTAATCACGTTAGCAGAGGCAGAGGGTATTTTATTGTACCCAACATGGTTTCACTGGTCTAACACTGCCCTTTCTTTGTACAGTATACTATAACTATATACATGTTTAATGTACAGTATGTGGATTGACCTGACGTTTATTCAAGGAAGTATGAAAGAGTGGGATTAAAAATTAATGTTCCTTATAAGTGAATTCCTTACCATAGCTGTCATTCAACTCTGTATTACTGTGTCTTACAGCACATGTCATATCTGCACCTTTAAACACTGGAACAATGCGCCTGGAGACTGGGAGAGTACAGAGATGCACTGAGGGGTGTACTGTTCATTCTACCTGTTTGAGGAAACATACTCATGCGCTCTCTGTGCATTGATACTGCATAAGTGACCAAAATGTGGCCAATAAATAACCAATAAACTGAATTTGAAATTATTTTTAACATTTAGTTTCCTTTTTTTAGGTGGGTACAAGGTGAATCCTTGTTTTCACAGGTGGGTATGTGCTGTATACCTGTGTACATGCACCACTACCTCTCTGCATGTGTAATGCTTGCAGTATTTTAGTACTGGGTCACTGTTAGCCTGAAGCCCTCCGTGCCAAACAAAGGCTTATCCTCAGTGCTGCAAATTATAGTTTCAGTATTTCTATTTGAGTCCATTCAAATATCCATTTCAACATTTTTGAGAATTTTAAGTTAAACCATTACAAGTGTATGATATGTTAGGATATTTAATTCGTTAATTTTTCTAACAACTGATGTAAGATCATGGGGGGACTGAAGCCTATCCCAGAGCACTAGGGAAGGGATGCACTGGACAACATGCCAACCCACTGCAGGGTACAGTCACACACCCAATCATAATCTGTGGGCAATTGGGAAACACCAATCAGCATGCAATGAATGTCTTTGGACTGGGGAAGAAATCTATACCTGGAGGAAACCCACAAAGCATAGCAACATCATGAAAAACTCCATGCACAAAAGGTAGAGGCATGATTTGTACCCACCAACACTGGAGACGCAAGGTAAACGTGCTAACCAGTGAGCCACCATTTCCCCAGGAGGTCATTTCCTATAGGCAAATACATGATTAATTCAATATCAATACAAAAAAGAGTTCAACAACAGTTAATTACCAAATTATTTGTATGCTAGACCTGGTAATTCATATTAATAAGGTCAAAATCTGCATAAACTTATAAATGAACAAACTAAATGCAGCAAATTCACATCTTTACTGTTTCTTATATTACTTTGCTTCTTGTTTATCCATGCTGGATATGGAAAGCCTACTATTAATTTGTGAAAAAAGCATCAAACTGGGTCAGTGTCTTTTATTGTTAAGTGTTGTTTACAGTGTTGTGGATATTGATCTTTGAGCATGTCATCCTATGATTATTTTACTGTGGTAAATATAATGTTTTTTTTTTTTTTTTTTGCAGCTGTACTATAGCTATGTTGTATAGTAACAAAAACCTTATTGTATTGCCAAAATGCAGTACACAAGAAAATAAAAATTCTCGACATATACCTGTATATAGATAAGAAATAACCACACTTAAAAATGTTACACACTATCTCTGTCCTGTTGATGATTTTCTTCTTTTTAATGTGATCGACCTTGTCTTCAGCCTGAAGCTCTGTTTATACTAATTAGGCTTATTTTGAATAATGTAGTTATATAGTAAAACTTGCATAAAATAGCAGCCCTGATGTAATATTAATGCTATATTAAGGTTAATCAAAAACACAGCTGTCACAATCACAGCAGAAAGTGAGGCAGGTGAAGTCTAAGGCCAGACATTTTATTGCACAAATATGAAAATGTGAAAAACAAGAACTACAACGAATACTAGGATGACAAAACCAAAAAAACAGACTAAGAACATAAACACACATGGAACACTAAGGGAAGACCAGAATATAAACCTGCACAGAACACAAATGAAAACCAGAACATAAACCTGCACAGAACAGTAAGGGGAAACCAGAACATAAACCTACATGGAACACTAAGGGGAAACCAAAACATAAACCTGCACGGAACACTAAGGGGAGACTAGAACATAAATGAAGAACACAAAGCAAAGACACTAACAACTAACACCAAGCAACACTCGATTAAGAGATGTCAGTACCAGACACTGAACACAGAAAACAAGGAAAACACAGGAAATAATCACCAGGTGCAGACAGTCTCACACAGACTAGGAAACAAGAGAACAAGAGGGCGTGGCCACACAAGCACCACAGGCAGAACGTAAAAACAGCCCGAATCCATAACTGTATAAAAAAAACTCTACAAAAATCTGACTTGAGTTTCTAGGCAATATGGTATATGATATTTTTAAAAACTTAAATGCTTTTAATTTACATCAATGTACGCTTTGCAGGTTTTGCAAGATGGCATTGAATCTTAATGTAAGGTAGTACCACCGTCTTTCTGAATGCCGGCAGAACATCCATAACCTCTGTAGAGGTTGCCACTTTACTTCCAAACCTCATCTTCTGATTAATTACTTGATACCCCTACATTTGCTCCCTCTGCCCACACACCGTTCACAGCAGCGGGGCTTCTGTTTTAATCTCCTAATTAAAACCAGCAATGCCACTTTGGATACAAACGCTAATTAAATTTAAACCTTTAGTTTTTTTAATTTTATTAATTTCTTTGGTTAATTTCAAAATTATTTTATAATAAAAGTTGCGGATATGCCCTGCAGTCATTTGTGTTTTCACGATTTGTCTCCTGCAGTGCGATGCGTAGTCACCACAGCCCAACAGAGAGCAGTAGTTTGTTACAGGAAAAGAGACAGTGTGCTCTTTCCGGGTGAGCGAGGAAGTAAGCACGTCCTGCTGGGAATAGACGTATTGTGTTGGGAAGCAAGAGAATTAAAGTGATCAAATACCCAATTTCATATAGTGTCTTTTCTGTTTAGGCTCAGAGGACTGGACAAAGTTTTCTTCTTTCTTCCCTGCACTCTGTATCAATAAAGAAATATTGAAATAATGGAAATGACACATTTATGGAGCTACATATTTATTTCTAAATATACTGAGGAATAACAGCTTGATTAATTCATATTCATCCAGACAAAAATAACAGCGCATTTGTTGTCCGGCTGTAGCTATGCTAGTGGGTGGATTTATTTAGTCTGTGGATAATGGAAATCTGTGAAACATCTCGTTCAGTGAGCAACATGGAAGGTAAAAAAAAACAATTTTTTTTTCAGGATTATAACAGCAAATTACATTTCTCAATTTAGGAATTTTGAACAGTTTCCAGCACCTTAATTAGTAATTTTATAGAAAATGACAACAATATCTTAAATGTAATTTGTTAATTTGAGAAAATCATCACTCGTGGCTCATTCTGTTATTACATTATTATTTTGTATTCTTTAATTTTTTTTTCTAATAACTTCCCTGAACATTCATTTAGGTCTAATGTATAAAATTCATGATTGTGCCTATCTAGGAGTTGACACTTGCTTTTGGGAGAGTAAACAGCTGACTCAATATTTATACTCTACTTTTACTTTAAGGTCTTTATAATTGACCACCATGGCCTCCACATCTCGATACACTGCACATCCCAGATCAGAGCACAGCCTGCATCAAAACACTTTGAGCTCATTGGTTCTCTGCTGTTGCGGACGCTGAGCGATATGCAAAGTATGCTCTGTCCATAAAGAGATAAGACTTCAGTTGTGAAGTAAAGGTCATGGGCACTTGAGCTGCAGGAGATGCTGTGACAGCAGAGGGGTGGAGTAGTGGAGGCACGAGAATGGGGGAGAACGCAGCCATGTCATAAAAGTGAAGAATACCCATAACACCTGGCGTGATCTTATCAACGTTGATCTTCTATTCAGCATGGAATCCTCCACAGATATTTCAAGGAGCAACAATAACAAGTGCAGATTTAGACATCGACAGCACTGATGTTGGCATGGAAAAGTGTAGAAACATCATCAGCTGTTAAATTAGAGCCTGATGGTGCTTCACCATGTGGTAAATGCATAATATCATTAGGCAGCTGTGTCACTCCACAGAGCATCATTAGAAAGTGGCGATCCTTCACAAAGACAAAGATGGAAATTCCCATCCAAAGTCAACCTACTTCTGTTTTACTGTCCCCAATTAGACAGAGTGTTTTCTTGGCCATTTGCAGACGAGTAGCAACATAAGCTGTTGAGTCAGCTATGTACGGTGCACACGCCTTCACACATCTTCAGGACGCTTAGGTTGCCTCTACAGCACACGTTCCGTCATGCTTGCTTCCATATGTTTTGGCAGGCTAACCCGTTAGCATGGAAAGTCGTTAAACAGATGCCGAGTGATGAACACCTAAGAAGGGTACTACAAGCTGTGTTGCAGCAAGAGGGGGGAAAACAACGTTTTTTTTTCAATGTCTGTGGACAATAAGACCCTTAATAACTTGAAAATGAGGCTATGAAAATTACACTCTTATAACAAGTTCATTGCCACTACTACTGTAGGATTACATAAAACTCCAAAGCATGTTGAAACGACGTAGCAGACAAGCCATGTGGGCTTCTGCAAAACGCCACGCACATATTTTACACTTTTGCTTGCTAAAATAATTTATTTCTTATACAAAAAACATACAACTATAAAGACATGGCTAAATTTTTAAAACACAGCCTGTGGTTTTACATTTGTCCTTGACAGAACAAAATAATGTTTTATAAAGGCCAATGAAAAAGAAAAGAATTTGTAAAATAGTTTGCCTTTATGTTCAGATTTTTACCGCATTACAGTCCTGAGGCCATGCAGACATTCTGACGCTAAGCTGAGTTTGCACAGCTTCTATAAAGATGTTCCTTCATTGTCCTGTCTCTTCTCCTTCTCTCTATCTTGCTCCTTCGGTTGGTTCTCCCAAAGGCTTGCTTCTTATTTGGGCTCAGCAGCAAGAGATAAAAGTGTGGCCAGGTCAATCCAGCTCCATTATTACACCTTCACTGAGGTCTCTGCCCTCACAGATCCTCACGGGGGACTCGCCTTCTAGACAAGCATGGACAGGAAGTTGAATCGCAGGTGTGACTGGTGCCTTCACTGCTGAATAGCATTAGGTACACATCTGCCATGGCTGGCTAAAAATCCATTCCATGCCCAAGAATGTAGAGACCCCGCAGAAGGATGAGCTTGGAACTACTTTAAATCCAAAGAGATTTACACAAATTTACGATCATGAAGACCATCAGCAATTCTGCCCTTTACAAAGCTCTCCTAGCAGGGAGCCGACCGGAGGCCGTACACCAAAACAGTGCTGAATTTTAAAGGCACCACTCTAAACTAGAACATAATGTTTTATGCTGTGTTAAGAAGGCAAATATGGGACTTGAACACTGCTCTGAACAGTGCAGGCCATGGCTTAGCTGTTGGTGCAGATCTTCAGCCAACCTGCACATTGTTCTCTACAGAAACCTGCATGTGACTGGATAAGACTGAGGAAGTGTTACAGGATAACCATAAAGGAACATGTCAGCAACTTAAGGAAACAAAGGTGAAGGAGACAAAGAAAGCAACATTACACTGATACAATTTTTCTCTCTCGAAAATAGTATCTTTTGAAAGTGATGAGGTTTCAGTTTGGGAAAATGAGGCTCAGAGGAGAATGCAGACCAGCCCAGGTTTGGACTAAAACAGCTTCTTTGTACATATACAGTAGCATAATGAAAACAGGAAGGTCTTTTTTGTGCTTAGAGAAAACAGTAGTTATGCACTGAAATGGCTTATTTTCTTATTCTACCATCTGCTGCTCTACAAAATGTATAACAAAAAAAGGCACAAGAGGCTACACAAAAGTGCAACAGCTAGATAGGGAGATGTGGTGTTAGCAGACATGACACAAAGCTGAATTCAATTATTATATAAGCAGAGAGAGAGAGAGAGAGAGAGAGAGAGAGAGAGAGAGAGAGAGAGAGAGAGAGAGAGAGAGAGAGAGAGAGA